>JARJDV010007329.1:0-13168 GCA_030264675.1 Anaulacaspis nigra | reverse complement strand
GATATCCCACAATAACATTTTTGATCATTTACTTTTTACGACAAATAATGGCTAATTTTCGAAGCGATTTTAACCAATACAGGATTAATCCTTATCTAATTAAATACCCTAAATACATTGTTGATTTAATATAGATTTATAAGGCTCTTCACAGCATATGATTTAAATAAATATTTTCGAAGATATTGTAGATTTAAAAATTGCGGGTCGAAGCGTTTGCGAAGCCGGGGCGGATCGCGAGTAATTTCATAAACAAAATAATTTTTCAAAATTTTCTGCTTTTATAGACAATATTATGAACAATCCAAATTGTTAACGCTCAACTCTGATACGAAAGTTGAAATTTCTATAATTTTTCACATTTTTACAGCAAATTCCACGAATTTTTTGACGATTTGTTATCCAGTTTGCCATATATTTACAACGAATATTTTTGATGATTCTTTATCCTATTCGCAATATGTTTACTACTGATACATCAATAAAAACCGCGATGATAATAACTTTTAAGAACAGCACAGCCAAATATTTTATTTTTCAACTACAATAAAACAAACCGTAAATCCTGGCGCTAATATAACATTTCTTTACATTGCAATTTAAATATGTATTTCATCATAAGAGACCTACTTTCATATAAAAATATATAAAACCACCTACGTACTTTCTTCTTTTCTCTAATATTTTAGCATTTTTGTAAATTACCACCCAAACCTCTTTACCCAAACCTTTTCTTCGTCCTCCGCTTTGTATCATTCGAATCACGACATAAAAAGTGAATAAAATTAAAAATTATATTTATCTTCATACTCACTTCACAACGCGAAAATGTAAAATATGCAATATACGTACACGCAAATGCTGTGGTCAAATACAAAACAGCATTGAGCGTATTATTATTATTAAGGGCGAAAACACATTTTACGCATAAAATGGTCATTTGGTAAAGTGCACATTCTCACTTCTTTTTCATGTTGCGGGGTCGCAAACTGCTGAAATTTTCCAGCGTATTTCTCTGCTTTATTGTTATAGTGCAATGAAATAAAATGACGGCGAGTGCACTCGACTCGTGGCATGTGCCACCGCTGCCGCCGTCGCCGCCGCCGCTATTGAAATTTCCTTAACGCACCGACAACGACGTATTTAATATCGGCTGCGAATAAAACTGCGTGGAATTCGTCCACACCTTAAGGCGCAGTTTCAATGGAATCCAGCGAAATGGGAACGGAAATTCCTCAAATAAAGCTTCATTATTTTTTAATAGCAGAAATAGGTTAACGGAACGACATTTTTATATTGTATTTAACTACACAATCTTTTGCGAATCACACATTTTCAAATATAAATTTAATACTTTTAAATACAATCCAACTTCAATTCAACATAAATTTTGTGTTTATTTAGTGTAATGCCTTCTTTGTTATTTTTTTATAGGCAAATCCAATATCATCGAAAATTCCAGGAAGGTTCCAGAAGGGTTCTAGAAGCTTTTACACAGAATCTAGAAAATTTCCAGACTTATAGAATTATAATCTCCACATCTTTCTAGTGTAAAATATATATACATAATAATCAGTAATTATGCAAAATCACCAATTAGTTTGGTAAATATGATAAATTAATTTCCCTATTCAGGAAATCCCCTGTTCATATCGATATAAATCGAGTTAGAAATCGATTTGAAGATTAGACATAAAATTTATCATATTTACCTATCGATATTTACTGGCGAGTATGAATAATTACTGGTTATTATATATAATTTATGGATTTGTCATATTTATTAGAACGTACATATTTTTAACGGTTAAATATAACAAGCACGTCGAAGATTTATGCAAGTATGTTACATTGTGGACTTATAAACGTCGAGAATGTCGACGGTAAACGCATTGTCGAATTATAGCAGCAGGTTAGCAAGAGTAAAGTTTCGTCACCCTTCGGCTATTTTATTGCTATTAACCTGAAATGCTGTATAATAGGTCATAACATAATTTGACCTAACAATTAATCATCCGGTCCATGCTCCTTCTAAACTTTAGCCCGACGCGAGAAATACGAACTTATATCTTGGGCCCCCGTATAACATTAAATCATCCAGCACACTACTTCAAGAGGTTAGCGTCGCAATTAATTTGCGTCTGCATATTCGACCTAAGAAATTATGGGTTTCTCACCGACCGCGCGCTAAGAGGATGATAATTTTTAATCATTATTTTGGTCCATATTACATCTTTAGATCAAATTACAGCCGAGAACTCAACTACTGAGTGAGAATAATCTTTCAAGAATTTTTAATTAATTTGTAATCTCCACAAAGCCGCAAATTTATGAGTCGCAAGGAATTTCAGGAGATTTAATAACACTTTAAAAATCCTCGACATAGTTGCAAAATGAAATTTTATAGATTTCGTTATTTTCCATAAGTTTTAATTAAAATTAATTGCAAATTAACTGGGATGCAAGTGTATTTTATATTAAAATTGGAAATAATCAGTTATTGAATATTATTTTACTTGATTGCGAATAAAGTTAAATCGTCGAATAGTAAATAATATTAATGAAATATTTCCAATTAAAATAATATTAATTTATTCTAATAAATTAGTAATCAAATTCGACATTATTAAAAATCAGTATATTTTAGTTCAAAGTTGAAACAATTACGTAAATCTCAAAGTCGACGGATATTTAGTTATTAAAGTGACACGCTGTGCAAGAAAATTATAAATTAGTCAAGGTCTAAGTAAGTAAGTTTGTCGAGTACGTAGGGCTTAAATGAAGCTTAGCTCACACAAACGCATGTATGATTTAAATGCGTAAAATAAGTTTATACTCATCGCACGCTTGTTCAGCGCTTAACTTGAGTTTAACCATTTCCGCAAAACCATATTATAAATTTGTCTTCTCATTAAACATTCATTACCCTCGTACTACCGGCAGGCAGCTACCTAATCATTTAGCATTTTTGTTTTCGTAAATTACAGAAGAAGAAGAAGCAGCAGCAGCACAAGAAGAACTTTATATTAAGAAAGTTTCGCCAATTGTTTGACTGCAGTGAAAACACAAATTAACCTAGTTATTTTCAGAAAATTGATGAAATATAAAATTAACCGTACCGGATCATTAATGAAGTAAATTGCTCGGAATAAAGCAAAGGACTTCTCACCCGAAATTTGTGAAGCGTGAGGTTAGTTTCCCTCTTCCGGCTTTCCAAAAGCAACTTCCGGCTTTCTTATGTCTTTTGTTCTTTGCTAAGTAGTGGGATAATAACAAAAAAATAATGTCATTATTTTATCGAAGAATTTTAAATTTGTTTGTTGATTAAATTCTACTTTTATAAACAAACTACTCAGAAGATTAGTATTTGTTTATTAGTGCAAAATTTATTTATAATTTTATTTTTATTGTTAGGACTCAAACAAGTACGTGTTACCCTAAATTTATAAACCCATGAGGTTAGTTTTACACTTCCGGTTTTCGAAGAGCAATTTCCGGGTTTTATGCCTTTAGTTGCTTCAACTTTACTTCAATATTCACCAAATTAATGCCATTATTTCACTAAAAATTTGAAATGTATTTGTTGCTAAAAGTCTAATTCCTATAAACAAATTACTGTGTAAATTAAATAAGTATTTAATTGTTTATCCGTGACCTAAAAAGATCATCTTACGTCCACTTTATTTATAATTTTAGTGTTATTTATAGGAATTAAACAATGAATTGGCACCCTAAATTTGTGAACCATCAGGCTAGTTTTTCAATTCCGGTTTTCCAAGAGCAATTTCCGGTTTTTATACCTTTTGTTCCTTCGACTATACTTCAATAATCACAAAATTAATGCCAATATTTTACTAAAAATTCGACATGTATTTGTTGCTAAAATTCTATTTCCTATAAACAAATTACTATATAAATTAAAGAAGTAATTAATTATTTGTACGTTGCTTAATATATGATCTTATGTCCAGTTTATTTATAATTTTTGTTTTATTGCTAGGAATTAAACAAGGACTTGGCACCCTAAATTTGTGAAGTATCAGGCCAGTTTTTCACTTCCGGTTTCCCAAGAGCAATTTCCGGTTTTTATGCCTTTTGTTCCTTGGACTATACAATTATAACAAAGTTAATGCCATTATTTCAGTGAAAATTCGAAATGTATTTGTTGCTAAAATTCGAGTTTCTATAAACAAATTACGTAGCAAATTAAATAAATAATTGATTGTTTATAAGTACCATGAAATGATCTTATGTACAATTTATTTAGAATTTTATTTTTATTTCTCAGAATAAAGCAAGGACTTAAATTACGACTGAAATTGTGAAGTGTGAGGTTAGTTTCCGGTTTTTCTTTTCGGTATTCCAAAATCAACTTCCGCATTTGGTATGATTTCAATTCCGTCCAAAACAGTTTCTCTCAACGGAATAATAACGAAAAATTAAATTAGTTAGGAAATTAATAATCTATGTTTATTGATATTATACAATATATTTAGCACAATTTAATAATAATTGTCTGCAATCGATAAAGTATTTTTTGACAATAATTTTTATCCTGCTTGTCTTTAATGATGAAGTAAAATAATATTGTAATTGTGAATTGGATTGCAAAAGTTGAATGATATTTACCTTGGAATGTCAAATAGAGGTAATCGAAGACGTTAAAATATAGACGTTATTAAACTGCTCAGCGATATTGGAGAGGCGCATTGATATTGCATCCCGCAGCATTAGTTAATCATAAGATCGATCAAAGTTAAGAATCAGCCCGCCGCGCAAACAGGAGCTGGTAGCAAGCGCTTAATACATTTTTGATATTGACTGCCGTCGGGTGGAAAGTGCGGGGAGCACCTCAATCTAGTCGCTGGCAAATATTGATACAACTGCATCATGCCGGGTGATAAATTGACATCGAGTACAAGTGTAACTTGGCCGCATTCTGTTTGCTCGATATGTTGCTGCATGCGTAATACTCCTGGAAAATACTATGTTTAACCTAAGTACGCATAACTGACAGCCATATAAATGCATATAAATTTCGTGCTGGCATTGCAAATTGCAAATATTTGCGCAAGATACCAAGCATAAACAGATGTATGTTTTGCTATACATAGGGGGTTGGTAGCTATTTCGCAATCGTCATCACTTGCTAGCTGTGCGTGCATTTTCACACGATCAAATTAGCCATCAAAATTCCACTCGGGTGATGTAATATCGAATTACATTTGCACGCATCAAGTCACCAGGTGCCAAGATCTGTCGTTGATGAGATGATAATACGGAAATTCAATTTATATCAATCCAACTTCATTTCTTCCCTGCAAATAAAAAATTGATTTTATGTTGGCGAAGAATATTACAAAGCTAAATTAAAATTGTTTATAATATCTTGAATTATTAATTCTAAAAGATTATTTCTCATACACTTTATCAATATTGAATGGAAAAATAATTTAATTTCAGATTTTTCCATTTAGAACTATATCGTAAGAATTTGTTGATGGCTTACTAAGTTACATATTAGAGTTAAGTTGACTTAAATAAATAACTTGTAGTACTGATTGCTTAAATAAATACAAGAAAAAAAATTCAAAAAAATTTCAGGATTGTAACTGTAACTTAAAAGCCCTATAATAAGTTGCTTATTTGAGTTAACTTGACTTATGGCTTATTAATCTGTAATATTGGTTGCCTATATAAACACAAGTCAAAAAATAGAAATAATCAGGGTTTTTAACCTAACACCTTGAAGTTATAATCTGAAAACGTAGCGAATAGTTGGATAATTTATATAATAAATAACTTGTGATATTGGTTGCCTAAGTAAATACAAGAAAAATAAATGAAGAAATAATTTTAGGGATTTTCAATTGGAACTATACCCTAAAACGCCTAAATTCTTTTTACGTTACTTATAAGACTTAAGTTGACTTAAGACTGGATAACATTGCAATACCTGACATAAAATCTTCAATATGGCTTATTTTTCTTTTATCTCTTTGCTACTAAATTAAAGAAATATTAAAGTTTTAAGCGCTGTCTCATTTTCTTAAAAGTCCTCGCAATATAACTACGCATAAACCCTTAGAGACAATGCGTGTATAAAATGGAAACGTGACTCCTATCACATTTATCCTTCGATTCGTTGTTGATGTGTTTTCGATGTACTTACGTAATACTGACATTGATATGTTTTCGATCCCAGTTCGCCTTTATTCATTTCCTTGAAACCTTTGCGCGCGCGGCTTCGGAGGATGAGGTTGCAAACTGGGAGGGTGGCGATGGTGGCGGCGGCGGCGAGGGGTGGGCTGCAGCAGTTACACGCATCTCTGGGCGCGGAGAGCGCAAGAAAGTATATTCGGTGTTAAGGTCCCAAGGCATTTCAAAAAGTCAATCTTCTGGAGGAATACTTTAAGCGAAAACAATTTACAAGTACTTTTTCATAGCGCCTCGCCGACTTTGAACGAGGTGACATTTTGAGTGCCGGAGCGAGTTGTTGGGGATGCTTCGACATTTTCAAAACTTTGCGCCCATTATTGTGGCTCTTCTCGTAAATGCTCCAAACAAAATTTGATAACATTGTTAAGGAAGCGTGAGATCATTGCTCATTTGACTAAATTTACTATTCAGACTACTTATAAGATGCATTTAAAATGGAAAGCCGCGTCTTAAGGTAATTATTTCATTTTAGCACTGGTTATATAGAATTTCATGCACATTCTGAGTACATAAGAAGACGATCTATCTCTCTTATAGTTTTTAAGATATTTGAATTAATATGAAAACTTATACCGTCTCAAGATTTCACCTCATAAAATAATTTAGCGAGATTTTGCACTTAGTGGATTGTAATTTTTCTCCACAGCCTTATAATCCATCTTAACACCACTATTTTTCTCTGTAGACTTATACTTCAGTGCGGTTTTAAAATACAGTAAGCATTTCTTTAGAAACTATACATTGTGCCCACTCGGAACTAAATGAGTAATTGATTTTCCTAAAAACATAAAAACTTTTTTTTTATAAATTCCATTCTTCTATAATTCTCTTACCTTCCATTAAAGAGTTACTATTCTTTAAAGTGAGGATCCTTTTTGTAAAAATAGTTGACACAGCATGTAACTTTAGCACATTATAGAAATTAGTTTTAAACTGCGTTTAGTTTATGTTTGTGGATGTGTTTTACAAACGAATGCAATAAAACGACGTAAAACCGCAGTAAAAACTTTGAATTTAAATCTATCCTTATTCGGCAATTGGCCGAGCGCAGTTGCATTGAAACTCGTGAATTATTTGTACTCTCAAAAGTTTCATCGTTCCGGTGGAACATGCTGGTTGCAGTTCAATGCAGCAAGACGAGTAATTGTTTAAAATGTTTAAGCGTTTAGTTTACAGTTTCCGTTTAGCAATTTTCCGCGCGAACACGGGCACAAAGCATGATTGAAACAATAAATACGAGACAAAAGGGCGAACAAAGAATAGTCTGACAATCGGCTATTTTGCTTTATCGTGCGTTATAACTTTTATTACTTCTTTGTTCGCGACAACTGCGCAACGAGTTAATTGAAGTGTCCGGGGAATTCTCAAATATTTTACATTTTTTCTAATAATCAAATGGAAATGGAAAATTCTCCAAGTTTTCCATCTCAACCGGATGACAAAGTACGGAAAAGTGCGCAAAGTAATTTCTTTGTTCGCGACATCAGATTTTTTAATTTACAAATTTATAGGAACGTAATTGCGGAAAAGTTTTAATTACATTAGCGAGTCAAAGAAATTCGGCACTCATAATAACGAAACGCAATGAAATTACAGGACAAACCGACAAAACATCAGAAGTCATATTCCCGAGAGAAAAGAAAAAAGAAACTCATTTTCAAGGAAGTAATTCAAAAGGAAAAAAATGGAGGGTTAACAAAAGAAGATTAAATTTTACGCCGCCCATGTATCTTTTAATTTAAATGTTAATACACGTCTTTAATTAATTATCCTGTTTTTCACATTAATACTCACATTTTATGTTAATAATTTTATCCGAAAGTCCCATTTATGTATTTTGATGAATTTTTCTAATTATGCTTTTCCATGCCGGCGCGAATTTTGTATTGAAATGAATTTAAGCGATCGAACGTAGTCGCCATTCCACTTGTAAATGCACAGAGAGCTCAACGTTGCGCGTATTATTTGCACGGCCACAATTTGCATGCTACAAACGAATACTTGTTATGCAAATTGCATTTTGCCAAATGGATGCTTCGATGCACTCAGGCGAAAGATTGCAGCTTTTGTAGCCTGTTCTCGTCCGACTGCTCCACGCGAAGGACATCGTTACTAGTTATCAAAGACTTTTTAAATTCCTGTTTCGTTTTGCTGTTAATAAAAGCGTTTAGAGCGAAAAGAATATTATGTTAATGATTATAGAAATATTAAAATTCAAAAAATGTATTATTTTTCTTAAAATTTCTTAAAATGATCCTGAGATAACTAAACTTATTATCCGGCTTTTTTCTAATTATTTTATTCAGTTAGTTGACGACAACATTTCTATTAAAATTTGCTCAGTCTTATCTCGTGAACGGTTTAATTGCGACTGAGTTGCTATTGGTGTGTAGTTCTTTTTATACGTCACACTTCGTACGATGGATGACGATGACCTTATTTGGTGATCATTTTTCCAATTTTTATTGGATGTTAGTTTCATTGTTGTGCTTTAGAGCAACACGTCACAATTCTCCCCCTTTGCATTGTTGCCTAGCAACCTTGAAACATATTTCTATGCATCTATTAATGTTCTTGATTATTAAACAGCAGAAAAAGAAACACTATATTCCCCCACTTGCATTGTTGAAATACATATTTCTTTTCATGCTTTTGATTATTAAACACAACGCAAAAATCAATATTTTTCTCCCCTCTTATATTGTTGCCTAGCAACCTTGGCCTTGAAATGTATTATACCTATAGAATAAAACCTCTCGATATTAACTTGCAAATTTTATTCTAGAATTTCATGAGATTTTGGCAATGTAACAAAACTTTTACTAATTATGGTTACAAGTAACCAAAATAATAATAATAACGTAGCAATTTGTACTACAGGTGCAACATGAAACGAATGAATGCGTGTCTAGACAATGTGAAGGCACGTTGCAAGTTGGTATCAATTTCATTAGAGAAAATCAACAGTAATGTTGCGAAATAAGAAGAAAACTCTGGCCGAAATAAATTAATTTCTACGCGTGTGCGAATATTCGCCTTGTTTAGAATGAATAGACCTGCTTATTTATGCAAACAGCAAGCTGGTATTTGTTTCCTGAATTCTTGAGCACTCCTTTTGTTCGGCGCATTGCATTCAACAGCTCGCTAGCGCGCGCGCCCAGCGAATGTAATTTGGAAAGCCGTCCACACTCCAACCAGCAAGCAATATAATTAAAAGTAATACATCAACATCACGCGCGCGCGCGCGCGCACGCTGATATTTAGTTGGTGTACACATCAACTGAGCGCACATTTCAGGAAGCCCACATCGCGCATTCACACGCGCCACGCTCTTCTTCATTCACCAGCCATTTGACGCGCACGCTTTCACCGAATGTCCCGAACACACGCCGGTGAGCGCGCTCGCGCTGCCAAAAAGCGAATTATTTCTTCAGCGCGAAAAGTTTCCTCTTCGTTTCGCGGAAGCGCGTATTATATGCAGCGAGACGCGTAATTGTTGGAAAACTTAATGCGTTAAGTTTGCAATTTGCGTATAACGCTCAGACAAAGAAGCCGGAAACGCGTTGAAATTCATCCCGGAAACGAACGACCAAAAAGTTCAAACAAAGAAACCACCCTCCCTCACGATATTTCATTTTCTTTTCTTGTTTATTATAAAATGTTTATAAAATTAGATTGAAGGTAATTTGTTATAGTTTGATAGACGTAGCGAATTTTTCACTGTAGCGACTTGTGGAGAGAATACGGCATTGAAGTTGAAGTACGTGTTGAAGTTGACACAAAGAAGTTTCGTTCACCGATTCAAACGCGCAAAGGAATATAGAATGCGAGCACGATTGTCGTGCACAAGTGGATTAAGTGGCAAACGCATCTCAAGGACGAGCACAAAGCCTGTGCGAAGGAAATGGCTTGAAGCGGGGCGCACGCGCACAATGATGTGACTCTTCGAATTGATGCGCTACGGAGAGCGTCACACGCCACGAACGCAGGATATGTCCGTGGCCAATGTACAGATGGTCGAAGCGACGCGCGACGTGCGGACACAATATCGAGCTGAAATTGGTTCCATCGAAATTGGTTTCATCGTTATTTAGATTGCTTTCTTCTGTCGCATTACGCCAACAAAGCAAACCACTGCACTTTACCAAAAAGTATTTCCGCACACATTGATGGTATGTAATGTACTCCATTGTTTATTAGATTTATATTTATGGATGCTTTTATGAATTACGAATGAGATTTATTTGTTTGTTTAAGGTGGATTACAGAGATTTATTTGCGTTCGATTTTTATTTTTGCTTACGGTGGGCTGTATTCGCAGGTCAGGGAAATTTAAGAAAATTGGCACAAATCCAACATTAAGATCTTCATTGTTTGAGAACACTTTAATTTCACCGAAGTTGGATTGAAATCCTATTCACATTGAGATAACTAATTGAAAATCTAGAAGAATAAAATTCCTTCAAGAATATTCCAGAAAGTTCGAGTCGTTTCGATGAGGCGTAAAACGTAAAATTTATTAGTGGGAAGAGGATAGATGGACCTCGTTTGGTCATGAGTTGAACAATTCTGATTCGCTGTTAGTTTTATTGTTCTGCTTTGGACGTATTTTATGCAAACAATTAAAATTTCCCCCTTCTTGCAGTGTTGCCTAGCAACGGTGACCTTGATATGTATTTCTTTAAAACAAGGCATCATTTACTACTCTTGATTATTACACAGCAGCAGAAACACCAAAATTCTCCCCCCTTCGCCTTGTTGCCTAGCAAAAATGACATTTTAATTTCAATGTAGTTGGACTAAAATCCGATTCAGTTTGATATTAGTGATTCAAAATCTAGAAGAAAAAAATTCCTACTAGAATATTCTAGAACGTACGAGTCGTTTCGGTAAGCCCCTTAAAATGACTGACAAGAAGATAAAATGTAAAACTTATTAGTAGGAAAAGGACAGGTTAGCTTGATTGGCCATCATATCTACAGTTTAGATTTGCTATTAGTTTTATTGTTATGTGGTCGAGGTATTCAATACAATTAATTAAATGTTCCCCTTCTTGCATTGTTGCCCAGCAACGGCAACCTCAATATATATATTTCTTTAAAACTAGGCATCGCTTACTGCTTTTGATTATTAAACAGCTGCAAAAATCAATATTTTCCCCCACTTGCGTTGTTGCCTTGCAACAATGACCTTGAAAAATGGTCGACCAAAAGCTGCAACTTACAATTTAGTAGTAGGAAAAGGATAGAATTTCTTCTAGAACATGCAGGAATATTCAATATGTTTCGCTGTGGTATAATAAAATTTCTTCTAGAATATTCTAGAATATTCCATTCGCTTCGCTGATATACTTTATACACATCTGCGTCGTTATAGCCAACCGGAGATCGTTTTAACCTCAAAATAATGACGAATTTGGATGCTGACGCGCTATAATAAAATTTTCTTCAATTAAATTACATTCGAAGGCAGCTGAACTTGCACTCAAAGCTGCACGCTGAAAGGCAAGCGAATAATGTACTTAATAATTAAAGAAAATTCACAGATGTGAAAATCAAAAATCGATTTATACGATATGGCATGAATCGCTTTTTTATTATTACACGCGGAGCTGTCTGTATTGTGCGAACGCTCGGCAGCTGGATGGAAATACAAATTGCTGACGTTCGAATAAGGAACGTGAAAACGTGAGCACTTTATATAGTGCAGCTGCAGATGTGACCGATCATTGTGCAGGAAATAAAAAGCAGCTGCCGGTTTTTCCGCGGCCAAAGTCTTAAACCAAAACCGCCCGCAAAAAGTCAACAATTTTCGTGGGCACGCGCGTAAACGAAATATTGTGCGAGGAGCTGCGCGCAGAAACCTGCACGGGAAATAACAGGAAGCAAGTGGAATGAATGTATGCGAGAAAAAAGAATCACAAACCGGAATTGCTTCAGCAAATATATACGCGGAATATTCTAGTACTATTTCTGTATTTTGTTATTCCACTGCATTCCTCACTATAAACATCGTCCGTCGTCCCCTTTGAAATAAAAATTTCGAATGGAATTTTTCACTTTATTGTTTATTCCTTTGTCAAATTGAAATACAATACGAAATTAATAACCTGAACATTTCAATTCCCCCAACAATAAACTGAGGGCCCCTCTAATTTATCACGAGGCAAACTTGCTGAATGCTTTACTTAATTCACGAAATGAATAATTTCTTTGCCTTAACTTTAATTGAATTCATTCACTCATTTACTTTTCCTTGCGCAATGTAATTATCAGATCATCACTCACCGTTCTTCATTCATCTTGGCTACTTAAAAATTTCATCTACAGGGTGATGCAAACACCAAAAAATTTATTATTCACAATTCAGAATTTTCGACACCCTGTATATCTGAGTATATTATCAAAAGAAAATTGCCTAAACAAGAAATTTGGGAAAATTCATTTTCTTACGAAAATATTTCCATTGATGAATTATAATAATTAAGTAAGTAATCAAACATTTGTTTTTCATTAGATTTAATTTGATTGCGAGGTTAGGTTACCGAAATTCTGCTGACCCAGTCGTGTCGTACAAGCGAAAAGATTTCCTTTTTCCGTCACCATTTCATTTCTTGGAGAGTATTGTTATCACTGCTCACTTCCTTGCCGACGACACCGCATGCGATTGCGGTCGTTTTGTTTGCGCGCGACGGGTCGCAGTTATCCATTTGCTTCCGCTTGTGGTGTTTATAGTGGATGTGAACCACTATGTTCGAGCTTTGAGCAAATCAACGACGCTCGAATATTCGATCGGACAAGCAACACACAAGTGGATTAAATGGTAAGCGAGAATGACTTGGCCGATTTCCATCCTGCTTTATCCTTATACAGTCGTACCTCAACATACGAGCGACCCAACTTACGAGTTTTTCGAGATACGAGCTCTCGAGCGGGCGATATTTTTGTTT
>JARJDV010007325.1:0-10171 GCA_030264675.1 Anaulacaspis nigra | reverse complement strand
TGTATGTATTGTTGCCTATAGTGCGAGCGGAAACTAGTGGAAAAATATAGGGAGACGGCAAAATTCGTGAACTGCCGCCACCGAGTGGTACGCAGGTGCCGTGCAGCAGTCTGACGTCAGGCCGGAGTACATCAATACGCGACCGAGTGGGGCAGCAGGCAACGCCACACGCGCAACGCGCCGCCGACGAAACGTCAAAAACGCAAAAAGCACGAATTTCGGTGCATTTCGCGTAAAGATATTTCATCGCAGTGCGAAAACGTTCCAACGTATCCGTACTGAAGATCGTCCGGGCAGTGCATCCTGTGGGAACACGAGTCGTGTGTTTGTGTGTTTTGTCAGTGCGTCGTGCGGTCAAAGGAGTGAGACGTGAGGCGAGATGTAAGTCAATAAACATAGTTCAACTTTGCGCTCAATTTGCGACTGCACTGTTTACGCAATATCAGCAAATTATGCATCGTTATGTAGATAATTTAATCGCCTTTCGAATGCTATATAACATCATAAACTTTAGATGTGCTATCATAGCAAATTTTGCGATGGAAAGTCTACTGTTTTGCGTTTAATATTGGAGATTTAGTGCATAGTCCTGGAGAAAATTGAAGAAAATTTTGCGGCTAATTTTATGTAGATGAGATTTGCGGTCTGTATTAATAGCTAAACCGTAAAGTGTGCGGGCGGTAAGGGAGGAAGTGCGGTGGAAAATCGATTTTTCTTGGCACTGTTTAGCAGCGCCATTTTGTGTGCCCATTTCAACGCGCCTGCGCATTCGATACGGACGTATTATTAATGCCAAACATTTCTTCACTGACATGTTTCCTTATTTTTCACGCCAATAAGAAACCATTTCTTATCATCTTAATTTAATTAAATTCAAACGACAAGTGCATAAAGAAAATTCCAGTGTTTTTCGCAATATTGAAGTGATTGTCGCGGAAAAAGGATTTTCTTCTTAAGAAATCATGTGAGTAGATGCATAATTTAGCAGAAGATTAATTATGAGATTAACCCTTTAGGCATTAACGAAATCTAATAAAAGTGTGGCTAAATTGTTAATAAAATCGTGGTGGTTATGATAGCGTGAAAAGCCTTTGACATTTTCGCTTTCCACGCTGGGAAATTTATATTTTATGTCACTAATCGATAATTAGCCTTATGATTTTTACGATGGGAGTGCTAAATTATATTATTGAATAAATAATGCAAAGAATCGATTTACAACATCAGCTACAACGTAATATGTTAATGATTAGATGATTAATGATAATCGATGAGGAAAATAATTGTTATTGTTTGATTGTTAAATAAGGGCTGCACCAGGAGCACCGGAAAACCTCGGCCCACCCGAGCCACAAACGGGCCCCGATGGTGAAATCATCGGGGGGCCACGAACGCCCCAACAGATCGCCGCCCAGCGCCGCCTCCAGCAGACGCAGGCACAAGTCGATGAGGTCGTCGACATTATGAAGACAAATGTCGAAAAAGTCCTCGAACGAGATCAGAAGTTGTCAGAGCTTGATGATCGAGCAGGTACTTACCCCAATCATCCCTCAACCCCCCATAGAAAATGCTAAAACTCTTATGCAATTCCTAGATGCATTGCAACAGGGTGCCTCGCAATTTGAACAGCAAGCGGGCAAATTAAAACGAAAGTTTTGGCTGCAAAATCTAAAGGTAAACCAGTACTTACCAACTCTTACAAATCAAACTAATATTTTCTCTCTCTCTAACACCAGATGATGATAATAATGGGCGTCATCGGCCTTATCATTCTTGTCATTATAGTCAGTAAGTATCGAAATGCAATTCTCTCGCTCTCTCTCTATCTCTCTCCCACTTTCTGTTATCATGTTATCAATGTGGATGATAATCGTTTGCGTTGTTCTCTCGCTCACTCTCTCTCTCTCTTTCACTCAGTCGCCGATGACGTCAATCGAAACAAACGTCTTGCATTCATATTCGTCAAATTGTTTGCGTTCATCGATTGCCAGCCCAATCAGGCACAATTGTTTCACCTTTTGTTCGTTAATTGTTTAATTGTTTACCATAACTAGAGTAGTTGTTTCTCTTTGGTTTCATACTTGTCTCAAAACCTATGCGTTGTGCTCTGAGCAACTAATTGATCTCTTGTTCTGTTTTCTCTGCTCTGTTTTCCAGTGAACTTCATGTAATTGATAATAACAAACCACAAAAAAAAATTAACCAAACAACAAACTAATTGATACCGACATAATTCAAATAACAATTGACTAATTATCATCCCTCCAAAAAGCAAAAAAAAAAACAATAATCGCGTAACAAACTAATAAAAATCACTGGTTGCTCTTCTTCTTCCATCACTTCTTCGCCTTCTCTTATAAAGCGCACTCTTCATTCGCTATCTCGCTCGTTCGTGGGAGTGTGTATGTGTACATATAAAAAACAGTATTATACTAAGGGTCGTAAAATAGCAACAAAAAATCAAACAAACAAACGAACGCTAAATAAAAACCTACATCGATCGTCAAACAATAATACAATCGCAATCGGTAACTATGCAAAAATTATCTATATCTCTCTCTATTCTCTCTCTCTCTCTATATATATATTTGATTGATTGACTGGATTGATTGATTGATATTAGAGTACAACCCTGTTCTTTCAAAACTTCTATTCAGTTCGTTCGGTGTGTCATCCACCAACCCTCACACGCCTCTCTTAAGAAAACGCCTTTGTGTGTGTGCGTGTGCTGCCGTCCCCCTTCTAATGAACAAAAAAAAAAACCGAAAACAAACGCTTCTTATCTTGCTCTCTCTCTCTCTGTCTCTCTTTATCTGCGCTCTCTTTTCAAACTACTGTGTGTGTGAATGCGTGTTAATTGGATGTTTGTAGCAAAGAAACCAAAACGTCGACGACAACAATGAAATGGCATGTGAATTGATATACTGGGTGTTAGAAGTGTGTTGTGTAATTAGATTTAGTCGTGATCGATGGTGTAACAACAAAAGACCAAAAGCAAAAAAAAAGAAAACCAAACAAAAAACGAATGCTTGATGTTGTGTGCTATTCCCCTGCTGTTTGTTATGTGATTTGGCGGTTTTGATGTTAGAATCTACTACTCGGACACTCTGTATATATATATACAATTGATACTCTTATTGCCAACATAAAACAAACCGGTTGGTAGCCCTGTAAATGAATACTCCCCTAGATTTTTGGAAATCCCCCTCACAGCCAGACAAAACAAAACAAGAAACAATACATTTATTTGACAACGAAACAAGAAAAGACAAAATCGCTTTGTTGTACATACCACCCACACACACTGGATGTTTCAATGTTCGACCATGCATTTTGCTTTAATCATATCTGTATTCGTTGTCTTTTCACCAGTTTCGAGAGACAAATACTAACTAATCGGCTGTGTTTTAGTGAAATTCATGCCGGATAATCAGCAGCAGCCGCCGTACGGCTATCCGCCGCAGTACATGCCGCCGCCACAGCCGCCGGCCGTGCAGCCAGCGCAACCGGCAGCCACCTCCGCTTCCGGCTAGACGCTGGAGAAACACCAACCACCGTTACGAACAAGAGAAGAACAACAAACAGTAACAGCATTCCACGCAGCTAAATTAAACTACAAACAACAATGAACGCAGCGCGATTGTTTAATATTCAATAACAACATAACCACGGAGGGAGGCGGTTAACAACAACAACAGCAACAACAATAATAACAACAACAAATAGAATATTACTTATAATGCAACTACTACTAACTAAACACTACGGTAATAATTATAGAGTAAAAGTTAAAATATAAACAAATAATGAACATCAATCAATAACACACCACCACCAACAACAATAACAACAATAATACGAATAATGAATACTAAACAATTGAATAAATAGTTCTTGCTCTCTCTATTGTGCAGTTTTTCAAATATTATTATTATTTATTATTTATTATTATTATTATTGTATAATTGTAAACAAAAGGATAATAACAACAGAAACATTAATGATGAATAAACTTCTTGTAGTAACAACAATACACAATAATGAACAGAGAAAAAGGGAGAAGGAAAAACGAAATTATAAATAATAATATAATGTTAAAGGTGTGCGTTGATAATTATTATATGGCAAACGTGTTGAGGATGCGACAAAGCAAAAAAAAAAACGAATAAATAAAACAATTGAGACATATGAATAGGTTAGAGCAATTTTTTGAGGTGTAAATTAAGTAAGAATAAACAACAAAATATGATGTAGTAGAAAAAGAGAAAAGAAAGAGAAGCTAAGTAGAGGATTTACGAGGCGTAAGAGAGTAAGAAAATGTAAGAAAGGACACGCGCGAGAAAGAGGCGAAAAATGTGTTTTAGATGTTTAACTAATGCAAAACCAAATGCGAACAATTGAATGTAATTAGTTGACTTATTCATTAAGTGCAAGCAGTTTGATTGATATTCTCTCTCTCTCTCTTTAATTAAACAACAATGAACTGTTAACGATGCTGACGATGGTGAATATCAAGGTAGGGACACACAAAGAAACAAAGACAAAGAAATCAACACAACAAAAGAACTAATTATTGAATGACAAGTATGAAGAGAACTTAATGAAGATTGCTATTATACTCTTATTAAATTAAATGTACGTGTATATAAAATGAAACTATATAAGTTAATTAACTAAAAAACGATTAACTAATTGGACAACAAACAACAAATTAATGCATTATTTGTCATTGTTGAATAACAACACCAGCAACAACAACAACAACAACAATTGAGAATTGTGAGAAAAAAAAACATCTTTGCCTTTTAAAATGTAACAACATTTCATTGTTACTGTATGTGCTAACAATATTATTGATTATTGTAGTAATGATATTAGCAACAAAAACCAATTGACAACCAAATTAATTAAGTAAGCAACCAATGCTTAGTTAATTAACTAATTAATAATGAACGAGAGGCAGGCAAAAAAAAAATAAGAATTAATTGAGAATCGAAAATAATTGGAAAAACAAAGGAAAACTTGTATAAAATAAAATAAAATAAACTATTGATTGTGCTTGAAATATTATAAAATATATAAATATACATTATTATTATTATTATATTATTATTGATTAGTAATATGATTATGATAATTATGAGAATAAAATAAATTTCAAAAAAACGAATAATATTAGTTAATTTCATTTCGAATTAATCATTTTCGTTAATTACTGAATGAATTGATTAATTAATGCGTGTTAATTAGTAGAGTAGATATATATATATAAAAACAAAAGAAAAATACAAATAATAAAAAGATAAACAATTGTGATTGAGCAATTGACGTAGAAGAAAATGATAAAAAAAAGATAGATAAAGGTGCAAGAAGAAGAAACAGAAGAGGAGGAGGAGGATAATTATTGGGGACGGTGAAAAATGTTGTAAAAAATTGTTGATAACTTAACTGTTTTTCAATTTATTTAAAAATATTAGTATAACGATATTACGAATATAAATGAATAAATAATTAATGACTAGAAATTGTTTAAATAATTATATAATTAATTAATTATGAACAAAATGAGAAGAGAACACTCCTAATTGTAAAATTTTTCATAAAATCTCATCAAATTTGTGTTTCGTATGCAAATAGAAAATTATCATGGAAAACTGTCAAAGTTTTTCCATCTGTGTGTGAAGTTAGCATATTAGAAATTAACAACAACAAACAAAGACAAGATAAGACATAAATAAACAAATAGAATGAAGAGGAAATAAATAATTGAGATATTTACTCACTCACACACACGCAGATAAACACACAGAAACACATTGATCGATAATTATTAATGAATGTTTTCTAATGCTTCGATCTACTTACTATGTACTTACTACTTATTCGTAATATGATGCGCAATCCTGTAAAAAATACAATAACAAAAATAATATCTATAAATAAATAATTAGCAACAATATGAATAGAGATAACACCAGAAAATTACCATAGATTAATAAATTGTAAAACAGATGAGAGAAGAAAACAAATGTGAAACAACTATTAATAACTAATAGAGTAATAAACAAATGTGTAAGTAAATGAATGTAATAATTGTATAACGCAAATTTACAAACAATAGAACGCAAAAGAAATAATAAACATTTGATGGTACTCTTACTAACTGGAAAACACCAAGTATATTAACAAAATTGCATTGCAAGCAGTATGAATAAACAATTAATTAATTGTATTTAAGAGCTATGAGATATGTCACTTGATTGCTGAAATAATTAATTTATTGTTAAAGAGTTTAAACATGCTTTCGTTTTAATGGATTAGTTGATTATTATTTATAATAACAATTGAGGATGATGGATGATTAAAAATAAAGATAGAATAGTAAAATGAGAAACATGTCGGTTATTCTACGGGGCATCCTAGCTATTGTGCATCATAGGAAACTATTAGTGCATAAAAATAGCTATAAAGGTCTGTTAAATGAAGATGATTGGTGATTAAAAGTAGAGAGGGAATAATAAAATGATAAATATACTGAATTATTTTGCAAGGTGTCCCAGCTAATGTGCACCATAGGTAACTTATGGTGCATGATAGATGATTCAATATAAAGAGGGAATAGAATAAAAATAAATTCAATTATATATTTTACAGGGTGTCCCCATGTTAGCGCACCATTGCAATGGCGATTTCCAAGGGGCCGTAACGGTCAGTTAAATAAGGATGTCTGATAATTAAAATTAAAGATCGATTAGATTAGTAAAATGATAAATATGGTCAATTAGTTTACGGAGTGTCTAAGCCATTGCGTACCATAGGAAACTTATATTGCATGGCACAAATTGCCATAATAGTCACTTAAAGAAAGATGATAGATAATCCTAAGTAAGGAAGGAGTAGAATAATAATAAATTTAATTATATGTTTTACAGGGTGTCTCTATTGTGCAGCATTGGCAACTTAAAAGTTGCTTTAAAATTCATTTAAACGCGGATGACTGATGATAAAAATAAGATAAAATAGTAAAATAATAAACAGTCAATTATTCTACAGGGAGTCCCAGCTATTGTGCACCATGGGGCTTTCGCACAGTACATTTTGTCGCATGCGGCTATGTAAATCAAAAAGCAATTCCAACTCACAGTGTGGACGAGAGGAAAACAAGATAAATATAAATATTGAATTGCAAATATCTCATCAAATTACTATTAATATTTAAATATTTAAAATAACGCCATACTCTATGTTAATTGCACTGTCGATTTATCTACTTTGTTTTTTTGTGAGATAATTTTGAGGCCAGCAATTAAATTGCTTAAGTTCGTTAATATTTCGACGTTCTCTGACAGGCGAAAATTATTCAACTTTAAGTTGTGACTAAACAAATAGTCATATTGGAATGATTCCTTTCCGTTCGTGTATTATAACAAGGCCTCTATCGATTGAGTTGATCGATTGACCTAATTGATCAATTGAGCATCTAGACTTATGTATAGCGGGCTGATATTGCCGTCGATAGCAAAAGGGATATGAGTAAGAGCATAAATCATCTTTAATATTAATTTGTAAGTTTCCTAGCGTGCATCATAGCTGAAACACCTCATAAAAACAATAACACAAACCATCATTGAGTTTATTAAGTTCATTTATTTCACAATTTTTGGAGAGGAGAATAGATCAATTAATTAATCACTTAATTAATTGCAAGATTTGCGGAAAACGGGAAAACTTCTTAGCAGTATATAATAATTATACAATAGTTGTAATTATGTACGTCATAAGTGTAAGATATAATTAATAATCAGGTAAAAAAGCTATTAATCTATAAGAGGTTTTGATATAATTTGCTATACTTTGTTTATGTTTTTGCGAAGATCTCGTAGAAGTTTTGAAAATTCGTGTGGAAAATTCTTGAAAAATTCTCACTTTATAATCAGCAGTTAATTAGAATAGTATTGATTGTTTAAGAGTTTTGTTTAGAAGATTTGCTTGGCTAGAATATTTGGAAGATTTAATAACATTAACAGTTTTAGGTTACCAGAAAAGTGCTTTTAAGACGAGAGTAATTTTCTCTTGAAATTCTTTACAATAATTTCAAATATCCAAAGGCGAAAAGTGCATGAATTTCATAAACTGCTATAGATATATAGAATAATAATTTGTTTATAGTTTGTTTGCAGTGTAAATATTCTTTTTGTTATAAATATTTTATTTTAGTTAGTTAGTTTTTGCTTTTTCTTGTCTTCATTCGTGATATGACTTTGATTTCTCTACCTCAATCAAATGTTTCTTTTTAGTTTGTGGTCCCAATTTATAACAACAAAATTATAACAAAACCAAAGAACATCACAACCATTTTTAACATAAACATATATTACTAATTGTTTAGAAAATTTGTCGTAACTAAGTGCCTTTTGAGCAAATTTAAATTTCCATTCTAAGAATAATTCATAAATTCTACCGGAAAAACGTAATTTCCGCTTTAGTTTAATTGGTAAGTAGTAGTAAATTTACTAAACTCTTGTCAAAATTGGGTAATCA
Source organism: Anaulacaspis nigra (assembly GCA_030264675.1). Taxonomy (NCBI): domain Eukaryota; kingdom Metazoa; phylum Arthropoda; class Insecta; order Coleoptera; family Staphylinidae; genus Anaulacaspis; species Anaulacaspis nigra. The sequence continues at coordinate 1,630 of JARJDV010007325.1, read as the reverse complement.
CCTTTTAGTGCTAAACCGCTCCGCGTGGTTCACATCAACTGCTTCGATGGAAATGACTGGCTTCCGGCTTTCGCCGTTCTCGAGAACGAGGGTAATGCACTCAGAGTCGGACTGCGCTTCAATCTCCTTAATCTTGGCGTTCAACTCGATTTGTTCGCGCTCGATCTGCTGCAGGAGCCTGGCCTGCTCCTGATCGACGTTAAGTACTTCAGTCACCGCCGCCAGGGACGTCTCAAACTCGCTGGAGGGTTGCTTGCCCCAGTCGCACGATCCCGGCGCGGAATTCGACCGTCCCGCCTTCGCGAGGTTGAAGCGCTGCGTTAAATTGCGCTGCGTTTCCGGATTCGAGGGCCGATGCATCGAGTTTGAATCCGTACGTCGGCTAAATGGATTCTAAATAATGGATGATAATTAATTATTCACTACGAACCGCACACGGCAATTAATTAATTAATTAAACAGGTAACCCTATTGTTGTTTACCTGGAAGGAATGTTTCTTGAGCATATGCTTAATCAGGATTAATGTGTCCAACTTGGGAATAGACGTTATGACACGGGCAACATCTTCATCTGTCACTTCCACCAGGTGACAGTTGTCCTCCTCGGAGGGTAAAGGACACGTGCCCTCCTTGGTCACCCAAAGGTCCTCCTTGATCTGCGCCAAAGTGATGCGTTGGTTGGGATCCTTTACGAGCATTTTCTTAATGAGATTCTTCAGTTCGTGGGAGATTTTCGGCTTTTCCGGAAATTCCACCTTTTGATGTCGAATCTTTGAGTATAAGCTCACGATGTTCTCGTCGTAGAACGGAACGTGACCGTAAACTAATGCAAAGAGTGTTATGCCCATTGACCAAATGTCGGCCGCCTAAGGAGGAGAAGAGAAGATGTGTGTAAGTTTGAGCGGAAAATGTTGAATTTTTCAGGAAATACTTTTCCGCTGAAGCCATCACGCTGATCGCCGACCGCTTCCGGCGCGATGAACGCCGGAGTTCCGGCTGTTGAACTGAGGAAAGCATCTGTCCCGTCGAATTCATTACACACTCCCAGGTCGGCTATTTGGACGCGTCCCAGTTCGCTGAGCAGGAGGTTTGCAGGTTTTATATCACGATGAATTATTCTTTGGTAGTGCACTGCAATAAATTTCATTAAGTACTTTACTTTAAGTCCTAATTTATTACTTGATTAATTTATTAGACGTTTTAATAAATTAGTTACTTAATTATCAAGTTACGAAAGAAATTAATTAATATGCATGGTTGCAATTTGCAACAACCATGCATATTAATTAATTGTAATGTTAAAGCGAATTATCTAGAAAATTCTGCAACATTTAAGTAATTTATATACACAATACAAGGCATTTTTTACTTAATTTTGAGGTTAATAAAGAAATTAATTATTATGCACGGTTGCAATTTGCAACAATCATTGTTAAAGCGAGTTTTATAGAAAATTCCGAAAAATGTAAGTAATTTGCCTATTTAATACAAGACATTTTTTACTTAATTTTCAGGTTAATAAAGAAATTAAGGCTGAAGGACCGCTGGTCGATGGCCGGACACGAACTTCGTATGTGATGTTCATGTCATCATAAATTGTGTTTATTTCCTATCAGGATCACAAAATCGC
>JARJDV010007311.1:0-11338 GCA_030264675.1 Anaulacaspis nigra | reverse complement strand
GTATGTTTTAGAGCAGCTTTAACTGCTGTTTGAATGTCATTCTCTTCTGTGTATTCTAGGGAATTATTGGGCTTTGACGTCTTTATATAGTTGGTCCAGTCGTCGAAGTATGTCGTATGATTCTGGAATATGGTGGGTGCAAATAGTTTTCGGTAGTATTGCACGGCGCAGTCGGGTTTTAGTTCTGTGGTTTCGTTGTTTTGTTGGTAATTCTGGAGGATTTTTATGGATGGACGTTGTTTGAACATAAATCGTTGTGTCATAGTATTTTGTCTGGCTTTTTGTTTATTGAGTTCGTCGGTTAATGTTCTTATTCTATCTTGGGTTATTTTTATGTAATTTGTCGGTTTCATTTCTAGATTTGCTATGGTTTGCGCCTCTGACAACAAGTGTTTGGGGAGCGGTCCGTGTGTGTGTCCTCTTAGTTGTCTTGCATTCTCCACATGCCGCTCCAGCTTTTGGATTTTCCTCTCGGTTGTTCTGTGTGGGGGTACTATTTTAGTTATACCCATTTTCCCAGTTATGCATTTTCTGAGAAGAAAACCCGCTGCTAGGATGGCATGCTTTGAATGCTGTCTTTGCAGTGTCGGTTTGTCTGTGTATGTCAAGGTAGGTGGGGATTTTGTCGGGGCCTGGAGGTTTCCAGGTTGCAGTATGTCAGAGCAGCTTTAACTGCTGTTTGAATGTCTGTGTCTTCTGGGGAATTATTGGGCTTTGACGTCTTTATATAGTTGGTCCAGTCGTCAAAGTGTGTCGTTTGATTTTGGGATATTGTTGGTGCAAATAGTTCTCGGTAGTATTTTACGGCGCAGTCGGGTTTTAGTACATTGGTTTCATTGTTTTGTTGGTAATTCTGAAGGATTTTTATGGACACGACCTAGTGCACCACTACCACGTGGTGCACGTGGTACATAGTTTACTGCTGTCTTGTAGTATGTGGAGGTGGTTGAAGCACATATGGTCTTGTTCTGTCAGTACATGTTTGGGATATGACATCGGTTTTGTCCAGTTGTTGATTCTGTCTTTTGCATCTTTCGTTCGTATCTGTGCTATTGTCTTTTTGGATGTGCGTGTCTTCGGGATCTGTGATTTGTCTGTTACGTGCCGATACCCACAAATAGGAATTTGACACCCTGTCTTGTCGTGTTTTTTAAATCTGTCGTACGTGTCTGTCAGTTCGTGGTGGTCTTTAAGGTAGTGGTATTTTCAGATCATTTGGATGGCTGGCTCAGTTTCAATGGATTTAAAACCAAGGTCACCAAGATCGGGGGGAAGGTAAAGTCTTTGGTTGGAGGTATATTTTCTGTTATTTTCTGTAATTGTTCGGCGAATTTTGGTGTCAAGTATGTTTTGGAATTATTGCAAAAAACTGAACCACGACATCACGGAATGCTGGAGAAAAAGTAACGCTGACAAAAGATGCCAGCAAGCATCCATTCAGATAGTAGAAAAAATGGCTCCGTAAAGTTCTTTTTTAGAAGGTACTCCCGACCAACCCATACGTTCTATACGAGCCAGACACCCTAACAAGTCTTCGTGCAAAAAAACCTGTTAAGTACATCAGGTACCCTGTTAAGTAAACCTGTTAAGTACATCAGGTACCCTAGAAAGCATCTTAACAAACCATTTTGACTTCTAATCAAAATTATTCAAAGAAATAGCAAGGATGTTTAAAATTAAAACTTAAGGGTTTTAGGGGGACAGGGGCACTATAACGAACCCACCAGACAATTGCGTACTATTTAAAGCATTACATCAAACGATCGATGGCTAGAGTTTGCTACGTATTCCTATAACACCAGCGTTCACAGCTCAACGAAGATCACGCCCTACGAACTGGTGTTCGCCCATAGGGCCTCGCTCCCATTAACTCTACAAGGGCCAGCACCTTTCAGATATACCTACGACCACTATCTCGAAGAAATAAAATATAGATACAAGTCATCAAACGAGATTGCGCGCAATAATCTCCTCGATACCAAAATAAGANCGGATTAGCACCCCAGCTCGTGGGAGGGTGCCTACCCCCTCTTTGAAAGTGAGCCTATATCAACACGAGCATCTCACCCTGATTCTTACACACTCTCGATTCAACCACTGTACTGATGTGATAAATGTAATAAATTCTTATTAACCGATTGGTGCGTTGTTGTACCTTGTGTAATCCCTGTGCGCAACGGTCTTTCTGAGACGGAAATCCGCCGCTAGTACGGCATGCTTTGAATGTTTACGTTGTAGGGTGGGTTTTGTTTTAAATGTTAATTGTATCTCGTGCAAAACTATTTCTAGGACCGTGTTGATTGATTTAACATGTTTAAAACCCGACTGCGCCGTGCTGTGTGCGGGTGCGATAAATTTGAGGAGTGACCGTGGTGAGTTTCGTTTATGGGTTAATTGTATTGTTTTGCGGAGCTGTTTATATATGGTTTTATTGGCATTTGTGCTTGCATGTGATTCGGTGTGGGCGGTTGTGGTGGAGTTAATTACGCATCCTATTAATTAGGAAATTATCGAATGACATACGAAACGGCATACGTTCGTAAAAAAACTGAAAAATGGTCTAATATCCTTCACTCAAATCAGCTCAGCCAATCAAATCAGCCGACAATTCCATATGGAAATTGGCTCAGAGACCAAACCAAAGGCATTGCTCCACTGAAAACCTCAAACGGCGTAACCGAATTTAAAAATAGTCACAAAGCAAATATACTGGCAGAAAATTACGCTTGTGTGAGCAACCGACACCAAAACTAATTAGCCAACGAACAAAAGAACATCATCAAAAGGGTAAACGAGTTTGTCTCACATACTTATAGCCAAGAGTTCACAATCGCAACACCCCGTGATATTAAAAACTTAATTAAAAAGTTACCAGGCGCCAGGCCTAGACGGTATACAAAATATAATCCTTAAAAAATTATTTAAAAAACGCGGTCACACTAGTAACTGTTGTAGTCAATGCTATAATCAAATTAAATTATTTTCCCAAGGCCTGGAAAGTAGCGAAAGTGATTCTAATCATAAGAGCAAACAAATGCCCGCAACTAGCCAGTAGCCGATAAGCCTATTGAACACATTGAGCAAAGTCGCGGAGAAGACAATCGCACTACAACTTGACTACAATATAAACAAACGAGATATCATCAATTCGATTCAGGAATGAACAATTTCGATTCAAGAAAGGCGAGTCAACAACCCACAAAATTGCCAGGGTTATAAATAACACCAAGGAGGCATGGAATGAAAACTAGCCCGTGCACATGGCTCTTTTAGATATACAGAAAGGGTTTGATACTGTTTGGATCCCCGGTTTGACATTCAAAATGACCAAAATAAACCTACCGAGCAACTTCATTAAACTAATAAATAATTACCTAAGCGATAGAGTGCTCTACGTGAAATTTGAAGATAAAAAGTCGAAAAGAGTTAAATTGCATGCAGGACTACTTCAAGGATCTATCTGCGGTATCAAGCTGTTCACACTCTTCATAAACGATATCTCAAAAACACTAAACACTAGCATCGCTCTATACGCATATGAAAAATACTATGAAAAATGGACAATTAAGGAAACGCCAACAGGTCGGAATCAACTACATCAACCCACCAATGGAAAATAACAAAATCCAACCACCAACTCGTCCAAGGTTGTGTAGTCGATAAGCATGATATAAAATACCTAGAGATCACTCTTGACAAAACACTCACGTCTAGGAGACACGTAAGAAATGTTTTGAATAAAGTAGGTTGGCCTGCGGAATCCCTTAAATATTTCTTATCAATTTTATCAAAATACGGATATTCGATGACTTTGAATTAATCATTGGAAAAGTATGTGCAAACACAATTTGCACTGGCTATAAAGAACATTCCAGGGGTTAAATTAACAAAATCCGAGACCAATATATTAGCAGAAGATGTAGTCCAATTTCCAACTGAAATAGAATCTTAGAAAATCTGTTCAACAAATTCTCAAATTACACAAATTTTGAATGAAGCTGCCAAGTGCAAATTTTATTTATTTAAAATATGAGCCCAGCGTAAAACGCCGGGCACTGAAAAAATTCCTAGAGACTCATTTGAGTTATCCCTCTCCACGGAAATCTTTAGTAAAAGGCGAAAGATTTATTCGCTTTGAAGAGAAACCAGAGTAATTATGCTGGCCCGAAATATGTCCAATCATCACACTGTAGAATAACAAACTAAAGAGAATTAACTCTGACGCCATCTTTATGCACTATCGAAATATATATTACAGCAAATAATCGTTGTTGTTTCTTGAAGTTAAGACCAAACCTGGTCTTAACCAAGACCAATAACTAGCCAGAAAAGTTTTTTTACGAAACCACTGGAACAACATAAAGCAGCAAAGATCCCATTATATAAAATATCGCATTTGTTAGCTAAGAAGAAAAAATCATTTACAAATGGAGAATTGGTGAAAGTGGCCATGTTAGAAACTGCTGATTCACTTTTTTAAGAATTTAAAAATAAAAAGGAAATAGTTTCAGCTATAAACACGATGCAATTATCAGGACGAACTGTTACTAGAAGAATTGAAGTAGTTGCGGACAATGTGGAGGCAGAATGATATGGAAAATTGTATTTTCTTTTCGCTACATATGGATGAATCGATCGACGTCACAAATCACAATTAGCTATTTGCGTGTAGATGGTATTTTCTGATTTTACAATAAAAGAAGAATTGCTTAAAGTTGCCATTAAAGGGAAGCACCAGAGAAGATATTTTTTTACTTTTAAAAAGTATATAACAGATATTAAATTACCTGTACAAATGTTATTGTCAATTACAACAGACGAGGCACCAGCGATGACTGGTAAGAAAAAATGATTTATTGCCTTAAGTAGACAGGATTCCTTATTCCCGAAATTTATTTCGTATCATTGCCCCATACCTACATCAGGAATGCTGATGTAGGTAGCATTCCTGATGTAGGTATGCGCAAAAACAATCTGTTTTCAACACGTATTTACAATAGTAACAAAAATTATTAATTCAATTAAATCGGAAACTACGTAACACATATTGTTTAAATTACTTTTAGAAGATGAGGTTCAGTTCACAAATCTTCTTTTACATGCTGAAGTGAGATGGCTGAGCAGAGGTAAAATACTTAAGTGGTTTATCATGCTTTTGCCACAAATAAAGGGACTTATTGCATCAAGACGCGAATTATACGAGCAATTATAAAATAAGGATTGGCTAATCGACCTCGGATTTTTGACAGATATAACGGCAAAGTTGAATGAATTAAATTTAAAAATACAAGGGAAAAATCAGCATATCGCAAACTCTTCTCTGAGTTTTCTTCTAGATTTAGAACCCTACCACCAAAGAACTCTGAAAATAACTTGATTTAGTTAAAATAACTAGACCACTTGTTACTTATTCTACTGTTATATGTTATTATTGTTTTTGTGGGATTGATTATTTATGCCATTCTATGCTATATTTTACCATATAAATGGTAAAATATTTATATATTTATACCATATTTTACTCAATAAATGTACTGTTAAAATTTTTGTTTACGAAAATAAATCTATATGCATAACATCGAGTCAAGCACACATGTGATTTTCATTTTTACCGTGCGCAAGAGCTCATGCTGCATTCTGAGCACATTGCGGTTCTTGCCTGTTGTCCGAAACGTTTCGATTCATTCTCCTTCATGTGCCACGATGATGAGACGTATGTTTATTGCTCGTGTTGAAGAAATACTAAAACCACGGGGTTTATTTCGAATAGTGTTTTGCACATTTTACATTTTAAGATTTTGGGTTTTAAAACTGGTAACAAATGTCGATGTTTTTGTACTTCTTTTCAAAAACTCGTATAACGAGTGTATATTATTTACAATACAATAATGAAGAGGAGCTTCTCAATCAGTTATTGAATTAGAAAAAAAGAGAAAAAAAAAGTTAGTGGCGTATTTAATCGTGTTTTGGGTTGTTTTAATATCGCGGATAAGGATGGACATAATTTAACCCCTCGCATTTGACGAGTTTTCGTGAGCACTTTTAAGTCCCACCATCCTTACTTTGCGCAGCATACTCTGACCAAAATGAAAATGGCAAACTTCCACAACTCGATCTCGAACAGGGGCGGCTCGCCATCTGGAAGTCCAACGTTTGTTGACTTAAAATACAGCAACACTTGTATCGACATTTCGATAATGTGAAACTTTAAGCAATTAACATTCCATAATTAATTCCAACACACTCAAAACCAAATAAGATTTACTTACCAATGAAATTATCCAATTTCATCGCGACCGGCGATATACGGCGATATCTTTCGTTAAACCATCAAAAAATTACCAAAAATTACGGTCCGGAATAGTTTCGTGGGTGCACTCTAATGCTGCTTTTGCTTTGTGGACAGTACGCACTCGTTTTAAGAGTTTTAATTTTAAATAACTTAGTTATCTCCTTAAATAGTTTTGATTAGCTCCTGCTTAAAGTAGTCCTTTTTTATATGGATCTTGCTTAAAGCTTGGGCCGCTGTACATATTTAGTTTTCCCAGAACAACATCGCCACATGGACACGGGAAAGACAAGTGGATTGAGTAGCCCTGAATTGCCCTAATTATGTGCCGTGAAAACCCTCACAATAATTTGTTTTGGGCTCACAACTTAAAGCAGTATCATAGTGATTCCATGAGTTTATTGGGAAGAGCGCCAGTTGGCCATTCACCTCCCCCACATATGTTCGTTGGAAGTAGGAAAACAAATTTTGGTAACTAGGATCTATAGGGAAATGGGTAAGGTGAAAAACCATGTGGACTTCCATGGGAGACACGTGTGCCACGTTTTCATCGCTTCTCGCGCAGTAGGGTTTTGAGCTGATAATTATTATTATGCTGAATATTGCACTATTTGAATTATAGACTCAAGTGGAGTATGTATATGGGATTAAGACCTGCTAATCCCATAAGGGTTTGGCTTTTCCCAATGTTATATTATAATTGAATTTGTAAATATTGTATATATTTTGAAATACCTAACCATTAGCCTGATACCGCAAGGATTTTGGATTTTCCTTAAGGGTATCAGGTTTGAACGCATATATAAAGACCGAAATTCGCAGTACTCAGCACCAGCAGTTCCACTTGCAGTTCGGTATTCGGTTCTAGTTTTCACTTTATTTGTGTTGTTTTGTGTTGTTTTTTGTGTTCAAAATCTTTAAAAATGGCACTAGCAAATGGCACTAAAAATGGCACTATAATATTGTGGAAGGTATGTATTGGTTGCAATAATTTTTGTTGTTAATGTATTTGTTAGTTTTTTTAACAAATATTTATTTTTATTTTTGCTAATATTTTTGTTCTTTACAGAGGTAATGACCCCTGAACAGATATTGCGGGAGGAGGTCCCTTGGACCAAGAGATTTTCTTTCGTGACAAAATGGACGCGTTGCGATGGGCGGCTAGACACTGCCTAATTGTCGCAATTGTACGTGCGGGGGCCGCATGGTGCTCCATAAATACTCGGCTGGCGATGGCTATCGCTGGTCGTGCAAGGTGTGCCTCACCAAGCTCAGCATCCGACGGGACTCCTTCTTTTCGCGGGCGCACTTGTCATTGGAAACGATAATAAACTTCGTTTCCGCGTGGGTGCACAACGACAGCCCCAATTCGTGTGCCCATGCCGCCGGCATCCGGGGGAAAAACACTTCCATAGATTGGGAAAATTTTTGCCGGGAAGTGTGCATGGGATTCATCGAACGCCATCCTCCCATAATCAGCGGAGTGTCAGAAAAAGGCCATCATTTGACGGTAGAGATCGATGAATCGTACTTCTTCTCAAGCAAACATGCTCGAGCAGGGAACACCCCAACGCAGAGTGGATGTTCGGCGGCATTGAGCGGGAGACAAAAAGATAATTTATCGTCCCCGTCGCAAACAGGAATACGTAAACGTATTACCCATCATTTCAACGTAAGTAGATTCTTTTCATTTAGCAATTGTTGTTTGTATTAATTGTATGTTTAATTACATCCGGGAGGGCACATACATAATGTCGGATGGATGGCCCGTATATAACGCCATCCAACGGATGGCGAGAGATTACCGCCATGGGGTCGTCATCCAGCAAAGGTAATTTTTAAACTTAATTTACATTTAAAATATTAAATTGTTTTGTTTTTTCTTTCAGAAATTTTGTCAACCCACGTGACAGGAACATCCACACGCAGCGCGTGGAGAAAATGTAGATGAGGGCGAAGAAAAAGCTGTCACACAAGGCCGGCACCTCAAAAACATTAAGGGACTCGTACTTGAAGGAGTTCCTCTGGAAGAACAACCGTACTCCAGGGGTAGCCTTTGCGAATTTTATTACGGCTATTAATTTGTCAGGAAATATTTAGATCTAATATAAAATATAGTATATATAAAATAAGACCCATCATAAAAACAAATTTGAACCCATTTTGGTTGGTAAAAATTCGCGCTTTATATAATAAGGGAAAAGTTTGATAGTAGTTCAGTTTTCGATCAGTTTGCATAGATCAGTGTTCGTTTTCGATACTTTGTATCTACTTTTGTTGGTTTCTGTTCGTTGTGGTTTTTGTGCGTTTTTGATTTTTCAACTTGGAATTTACCACGAGCAATCATGGTAACTATGTCCTGCGTTATCAAGGATTCGATTACCTTTTTCGCTGCGAGTCAGCTACGGGCTTTACAACTTGGAGGTGCTGTACTAAAACATGCAGTCAAAACAATAGGTAAGTTCTGTTTAATAAGTTAAGGTGACCAACTTTTTTTTGTAATTGTAGTTAGATATAAAATTGGGTTTGATTCTAAATACTTTTCTCCATATAGGAAATAGAACAATTTTCCAAAAATTGGAAAGTGCAAGGATAGTGTTTAGCGATGAAACCTTTGATAAAGCGCCGCCCCTGTTTTATCAACTATATTCCTTACACGCACAGGTGGGTACCAATGGCGTATATTCTTTTGCGTAGTAAAACTTCGCATACGTATACAAGGATGTTTATGCCATCCGGGTATTGTTGCCCACATTTAACCTGGCCAGGATACTCCTGGCTCTAGAAATTGCAGCTTTAAGCGCTGCACAGAGGATATTTCCGTCATCGCAGCTTATAACTCGCGTTGGTGCCTCCAGTTGACGTTCCTACGGTGTTTAATCAGCTAGGAAGAAAATATCCACCAAATATTCGATTTCAACAAATGTTGCAGTATTTTAGGGCAACATACGTTGGATTCCCGGATGGCCAGCTGCCCATGTTCGAGATTGAGTTGTGGAATCAGTTCCACACAGGCTTGTTTTGGCAGCCAAAAACCACCAGGGGCGCCGCCCCTGTTTTATCAACTATATTCCTTACATGCACAGGTGGGTACCAATGGCGCATATTCTTTTGCGTAGTAAAACTTCGCATACGTATACAAGGATGTTTTATGCCATCCGGGCATTATTGCCCACATTTAACCCCAAGAAATAGCAGCTTTAAGCGCTGCACCGAGGATATTTCCATCCTCGCAGCTCAAACTCTGCTATTGCAACTTTGGTCAGAGTGTCCTGCGCAAGGTAAACACCGTGGGACTGAAAAGTGATTATGAGAACACGCCGAATGCGAGGTGCTTATTAAAGAGTTTAATTTCACTCGCATTTGTGCCTCCACTTGACGTTCCGACGGTGTTTAATCAACTGGGGCGAGAATATCCACCTGATATTAGATTTCAACAAGTGTTGGAATATTTTCGAGCAACATACGTTGGGCTCCCGGATGGCCAGCCGCCCCTGTTCGGGATCGAGTTGTAAGAGAGTTGTAAAATCAATTCCAAACAGGCTTGTTTCGGCAGCCATAAACCACGAATTGCTGTAAAGGATTCCACAACTCCCTGAACAGCATATTCAGCAACAGCCATCCAGATATATGGCGGCTTTTGGATGGCTTGCAGCAGGATATTGCGGGGCGGCTGCATACAATGCATTGCGCAGAGAGGGGTAATGTGGAACCCCCAAAGAAAAAATATGTCATCGTTGCTAATAAAGTAGCAAACCTCATTTGTAAGTTATTATGAATTATTATTATATAAATTATTAATACTGATTCTTATTTCTTTCAGCACAATATGGGCTTATCGATAATTTAACATATTTAAAAGATATGTGTAACGTATTTTAATTATTTCTAGTTTAATATTAGTTTTTATATCTGTTTTAAATTTTGTTTTTATATGTGTATTAACTATTTTTTATTTTTTGTATTTCTTTTCATTTTTGTTCACATATTTATATGTTGTAATATTTGTTCTATGTTGTTATATTAATCTTAAAAATGTAGTAGCGATTGAAATATTGTAAATTAATTTATGTACATTTTATAATATATAATTTGTATTCGCACAGATGCGGGGGAGGCCTGTTGCTACATCAGGATGCACGTTGCTGCATAAAAAATTGTAAGCGTAATGGCATCGGTTTGCTCGTCGTTGTACAGAGCCTGTGCACCCTAAAGGGGCGCCTATCTGCTCTGCAGTCATTACCCCCCTCTTGCAAGTCACAAAGTGGTACGGCGGTGCAGAGCCACGATAGTAGAACAGTACCGTGTGCGACTCCAATGCGTTGAGAGTAACACGGGAAAATGCGAACGCGGGTGAGGAACAAAGGGTAGCATGCAAGTGACTTCAAGGAAGAAAGAACACTTCGACGTAGCTGCAAACACACCCAAGTAACGAGGCCTAAAGCATACCCGAATCACTTCGTGGGAGATAACTTCCACACTCCAGTCAAGAAGAGAAAGTGCCCGAACATAATTAATATATTATGTTTTATATTAATAATATAATAATTACCCACCTTTCATGTATGCGTTATTGCAGGAAAAACCCGTTGATAATTATAGGCGGTTGTTTTCTGCAATTAATTCCTTGCTGCCGGGATTTAGTACTTCACAAATCATGATTGATTTAGAATTGGCGGCCATATTGGCGCTGTCTATTAACTATCCAGAGGCAACAATAAAGACGTGCCACTTTCATTTTCGCAAAATGCATTGCGCAAAATTAATACTATGGGTTTGAAAAGCCTGTACGAAACGGACGAGGAGATCTGGACGTCCCTAAAAAGTCTTTAGCATTTATTCCTCCCAATGAGGCAAAAAGGATGTTTCATTTACTTGTACACGGCTTTCTGCGAGATCCACGAATGGAAGTCGTAGAATATTATAAAAATACATTTATTGGGAGGAACGATGGCCGCCCAGCACTCTTCCTGGTGTCTTTGTGGAACCACTCCACCACTGCTGGATGGGCTGCGGGAAGATGTGGAAGGGCGGCTACACACACTACGG
>JARJDV010007305.1:0-10576 GCA_030264675.1 Anaulacaspis nigra | reverse complement strand
GTTAAATTCATAGACTTATAAAGTATGTAAAATGTGTACAATAATAATGATTATTGCACGCCGACAGCGAAGGACTGACGCGCGCATTAGCGAGGCGATCGCAGGAGGATGTTTTCTGGTTCGCTGTCGAGTCGAGTCGTGCGTTTTTCGCATGCTGGCAAACGTTAATTAATTATATTACGATAGTAAACTACATCTATAAACAATGAATTACAATTAACTTATATATGTATATGTGTATTAAACCAATCATATATGGGAGTTAATAAGAATAATAATAAGACGTAAGACGTAATATGTAAACTGCAGGTTGGCATAACAACTGAAACTTAAAGATTGCATGAGACACAATCAAGACACTAATTTAGCGTTAAATACGTATAACCAGTAAGCACTTCGTTGTGTTGAGGACATTTATTCTGTATATTCAAACTCAACTTGATTCGTTTCTCTATCTGTTTTTGAAGCCCGTTGGACATGTTACGCACTTGTTTCGACTAAGTATTACTAGGGGTATAATATGTTATGATGAAGTATGTGAGCTACGAGAGTAGCAAAGCTGGACATTAGATTGTTTTCAAATATTGTATAGTATACTAAACCATACCTATTTGTTATATTCTTAAATTACCCCTATTTGCAGTAAGACAGAATAAATGGTTTCTTCTAGTTTTCTATATACCATGCGTCGTTTTTGATGACAATTACTTAAGTTAGTTTAACATGCTATGCTTATGTAGATAGTATTCAATTATAGAATACATATTTTAATTTGCTACTTCGATTTCTTTCGCAGCGAATGGTTGTTGGATTAAGTAGCGCAATATAATCGATAAGCTTGATGCTGCCAAGCCGGTAGTGTGGTCATTGCATCCATATTTAATTACGTTTGCGCTGCGTTTTTCGATTGTACCAAACATTTTAACAGGTATGGAGAAACAACCCTTTTCGTGTTGGATATCTAAGATGTGATCGATAAAATCGGATCGCAAAAACTCTGTAAATCCTTCGTAACCACAAAGTGTTACTGAAACTTACGGTTATGTAAAAAATTATTTGATTTGTATAAGTTGCTCACTCTGTTCCAGGAAGAGGTCATCTAACTCTTCAACGAAGCCAAAATGTTCGTTATTACGCGCCTCCCAATAAATATACGAGCAGTAAGAACTTACTTTATCTCGGTACTCTGTTGCTGACAGAATGCACCGTACTTGTTTGACCATTTGAAGATACAGCAACCTGAAATTAGTGACGTCAAATTGATTCAAATAAAGTACACGTATAAAGTTGAGTATAATTACCGATGCGTAATACCATAGGCGGGGTCATATTTAGGATAGTTTAGCATTTGAAAATTGCAGTCATTACTAATCATACAATGTCGCGACATGTTCGTCTCGTCATTTAAATACTGAATTAACTCAAGTAGACAATAATCCGACTGCGTTTCGCTCATATTGGACGTCTGCAAATATGCCAGGAAGTCATCTAAATGCGCAAACAACGTCTTATTGTTGTCTTTCTCAACGCCTAATTTACCGTCCTGGAACTCAATCTTCCTTCGCCACATGGACTCATTCAAGAGCATGCGAACTAAATGAAAAAGCGCAGAACAATGCGTTAAAATGTTTACAATATAATAGTACTCACAAGGTGACTGAGCAATTGTAGGTTTGACACTGAAGAGAATAAAATCGGATTTCTCCTTGAGCTTCATAATCGCCTCGATGTTTTCATATTCATTCGCGTATTCTGTGCGAAGAATTTCATCTAAGTGAACTATAAGTAAAAAATTAAGCAGGCAGAACTAAAGATTGGTCTTCTTATACATATTTAAAAGTTCTTACTTTGTGCAAACATGATCCCAAAGAGTCCGTCAATATTGATATCAACGTAGTTCTCCAAAATGAAATCCAGTACTTTATTCAAACTTATAAGCACCTCATTTCTGATATCATCGTGCGCTGGCACGGGTGATTGTGAGAGATTCGGTGGTGGTTTAATCACAAATGCAGTTGTTATTGGGAGTGCAAGCATAGTGCGTAAGAGACACGAGAGATACATTCGTCGTGTAGGCCACATTGTTACTGTTTGACTATCAGGATGGCAAGCTTGCCACAAGACGTTATCTTTCCCTCGGCAATCGCGTTCAATTTGCTATCTTTCTCGCCACTGTGAATTTCTACTGCGTTTGCACTTTATGGAAATGTTGCGGCGCGGGCGTAATGTTAATGAAGATAAAGTCGCGCGCACCAGCTCAAGTCGTAATCCAATTCACGTGATTTATGCAAAATTACCTGACATTACTCTTCTTCGTCGGCGTAAGGTTACGCTCACAAATTGAATTGTATCCCTTGAGGGAATGACTTTGTGTTCTTAATCTTTCGAACGAGAATAAATCCAAGCTAATAAAAAAATATATGTTGAAATTGACAAGAAATGTCATAGCTGACCCTTCTCGCTTCTTTAGTTGCGACATTCAATTATCTATTATGTTTATTCTATAAGCAATTACAATTGAAACACAATAAATAAAACTCTAGTAAGGTAACTGCAGTGTATGTGTATAATATTCGTGTTCGTGTGTAAAACACCGTATCATCTGTTTGTGTTTGTGACGATTGGTTTAATGGCACGAGAGGCACACGTTTTCCAAACCTATATTAATTACCAAATGGTCTCCAGGATAATAAATGTCAAAGCAAACATGTTAAGTACGTGACTGCTAAGAAGTGTGCTAGATTTCCCACTTGATCCCAGGATTTCGTTGCTTGCTTTGTCCTTCTTGGGCGCGACAAGTTTGGCGTCGCACTGAGTGCCCCGAATGGCATCCGACACTTGCGCGGTGAGAATTCGAAAATTTACATCCTTGACGTTCAGCCGCGAGTACATAAACGTACTTAAGCGATCAGACAACACCCACAGATTGCCGTTGCCGTCCACTTTGATATCGTTCGGGAAGACCATGCTTACGTTACTCATGAAAATGCGTCCCTGTGATTGCATCGTATACGATGGGGTTGTTGTGCGCCAACAGGCAATCGCGTTCAGATTGAGTAATGCATAGAAGAGAACACCGGTCCGTTTGTCTAGAAAGGAAACGCTACTCTGGGCATTCGGCCCACGACTACCCAAAAACTGGAAGTTGTGGTAACTTTTTTGTGCCACCTCCGGATCGCGGAGATACTGCGTGCTGACAGCAAATTCGTTAGTACTAGCGAGAGGATGAAAGTAGAGTGTACTAAAACCGTTTGGAGATGCCGCTGAAAGTGCAAGGCCAAAAAGAGAATCGCTCCACTGGAATGCAATGCCCGAAACGTTGAATTCTCCCTGAATCGGATCCATATTAAAGTAGTGATGTTTAACTCGCCACGATGTCTGCTTCTTCCAGGAGTAAACTATGAGTCCGGCAACACCTAGATCACCCAGGTAGGCGTACGTATCTTGGCAGTCTTCATCTTCAACGGCGATATTCGCTAGGAAGCTCTCCTCCTTCACCTGATCCTTAGGTATAACATAGCGCCGAAGCAACGCGTCATTGTGAAGGTCATAGACAAGCAGTGAAGCAGGCGCGTACACTTTAAGATCGCCTAATATATCCGCTACTCCCGTATCTAACACCCACAGTCTGCCACACTGATCTGCGCGAATGCGGAATGGTGAAACAATTTCTGGAGGATCACCACCCGGGCTGGATGGAAGTTTATGCGCTTCCCAGTTCGGGAATGGATGTAGCTGAGGGCTGTCCATTGGAGCTTTAACAAACATATTTCAGAAATGATTACCATTATTGTGTTCAAGGATCAAACAATGCAAATAAAACATAGACCATTTTAATGTGTGTTAGCAAGTATGCAAATCGAAATCGGCATTCCTTTTGCATGACTAAATTATAAGCGCATTTAATTGTGCGGCTTCCTTCTGCACAATTAAATGCGGTAATTGGCAGTCAACTTGCTATAAATAAGCTCGAACTAAATTATATTTACATCATGCATGAGTGCTCTAAAAATGCGCAAACGAAAAACCTCTAATAGCATGCGAACGCAACCCATAAAATGTTGTTGACTTTTTTGAAGTGAAAGTGATGCAAATTGTGCCTTTCCATATAATGTTTCGTTAGTCTGGGTTGGGCGCGAAACTTCGATCGATTCATTTTGGACGTAAGCATGTTTTGCGTGTTTGTGTATTAAAAATGTTTGCATGCGCCGTTTTATTAACGTAATATAACAGCGCGACTGATCATAACGTTCTTGTGTGTATCACCTGTTAGATTAATGTAGGTCAATGATGCAGGCACGCCACTTTTCCAGCGCGGCACTGTAATAAACATTCGAGAGTTGTGCACTTCCAATCCTAAGGGTAAATTATTCTCCTGTACAAAGTCGCCTCTGACGATCATATCGTAGCGCTGCTGCTCGCTGCTGAACGCGAAATCGAGTTGCCGCCACTGAAAGGCCACAGTTAAATTGTCCATCGCATTGGCGCGCAATAGCAGCGTACAGCTAATCACGAGGATTGCGCTAAATGCGAACCGCATCATCTTCTCAGAGTGTCCGAGGGAAAACATTTCGATTGTAGCCAATTGAAACTCACGCGCGCACTGTCTTCCCTTACACAAGTAGTGACATTTTGAACAACTTTACGGAACAAATTATGCGCTCGATGTGCGCTGCGTTGCTTTATAACGTACGTAGACTCACTCAGCACGCGTTTAATTGATGACCAAAACGCCGCGCGCAAACGACGAAATACTAGTACGCTGCCAGTGATGAAATTTCGCTGCGGCTATTATACTGGGCACCGGTAAGCCGTAAGGTGTGCCACTCGCGCTCGCGACCTTAAATAAAATGAAACGCGCAACAACACGGTCGGCTCTCGCTCGTCACTACTGTTCTTGGTATCCTGTGTGCTGCTGGTGCGCACTTTGACGAGTTCGTGCTTATGCACGCCGCAGTCGCGGCATTGTCCATTCAATTACATTATTGACTTGCCATCGCTTCGCCGCCGCGCTCTTTCCATGCCGGCATACATGCCAAGTTTAGTAAATAGTGAAAGTGCATCTCAGGCTGCTGGCAATGCCGAAGTGTTATGCTAGAATGTTGGGAACCCACAACACATAGTCACAACGATGCGGACCAATCAAGGTCAGCATTGAAACTATGTCGACATCGCCAAAATTGCTTGACCCTTCTGTAATCGCAAACAACACTTGGCTGCGCGATTAAGTTAACGCTAACTAGGAAACCGAAATATGACCGATGTCGGGATGAGCACATAATCGCAAATAATTACTAACCGCAAATACATTCTATGACCGATACCACAATGAAAGGAAAAAGAGGCTTTCTACGCCAATATCCGCAATTAAAGTATACTTATAAACCAAATTCTACAACGTGACACAATGCCCAATTACTAACGAGTAACTCTAAGCATGTGTGCCTAAATACAAAATGTATACGAAGATGAATCATCTATGACTGATGCGTTGGCACGTAGTTAAACGAACTTGATGACAGAGTCATGAAATTGACTTCACAGTATTACAAATTAGATCAAATGGAAACATTAAGAATATTCAAATATTGGGCGTATTAATTTGTTTCATGCCTAAAATATAAGCAAGCGCTATAACAATGCTTTCACATACCGGCGATATACAAGTTCCCTGGATAATTATACACGGATAATTCGTTCTTCAATTCTATAAAATTACGTGAAACGGTAACAAGGACAGCGGCTATATCATTGAGCGTGTCACACATTTTAATAGCATTGCGCAAGGTACGCATATTTTTTGTTCTCCACTCAATTCTTCAATGCGTACATGTTTGTGCCCCTCTTAGGTTACATTAATGCACAGTGACGACAATAAAAAAACCAATTCAACATTCACCACGAATCCCGTTTAAATTTCCATTGTGTCATCCAACTAAGATTTTTAATTATTCTACAATTACTTCATTGTTTTAAAACTTTTCCTCGGCAATAGTTGCTGCCATGACTGAACGAATGCTTGGCAAGAGCTATGCTTAAGAATAGAAACTATTATCACGTCAGATGTATATTCTTGAATAAATCATTTAACTAACGTTTATTTGCGATTTTTAAGTTTCCCATGGAGCACTTATCTTGGTCCATATATGTAAATAACGCCAGAGCCAAAAATTGAAATTGTTTTGAATGTATGAAATATTGCTATGAACATCAACCACTCAGAATAGGCTGTGTCCGATAAACACCCTCAAAGGCATAACTTATCAGTGTCACGGAATGCGTCCAATACGACAATTCTACTAATTAGAATTAGAGCTTAAGCCTCCCTTAACTGAAACATGTATTAATCCATTTCCCCCCAAGGGGCGGATAAATCCGCGAGCCAGGACTGATGTTAAGACAGAGCGCGGAGAAAGCCGCAAAGCGCAAGTTTGCAGTTTACGACAATGATGCTTGGACGTAGTAGCGCGTTTAGACGGATGATGCAAATGGATTAATAAAGTCTACGAAGTGTACACCTAACAATATAAGTCTTCAATTTATTCAGAATGGCCTTTGTCAGGTAGCAAAGAAACTTTTCAAAGTGAACGGAGGCTACTTAATGTGACAATATAATTATGCGATTGGTAATAGCCATCAAGATAATTCTGACTTAAGTATCATTATATTTATTAACTTTGCGCCGGTGCTTTGCTACGCGGATCCCTGGCGTAAAACGAGCTCTAATGCCATTATGTTTTTAGAACACTCATTATGTAATCGCCGACAACACTGAACTAGTCAATGACTACGAGGCGCGATGTGAATATTTTTGAAATTGTTTTATGTATGAATGAATTAAATATTTGAACATTTACTATAAGATGGATTACAACATTCAAATTAAGAATTACTGTGATACAAGTAAAATATATGATGATGAATAAATATTTTAAAGTTACTATAATGTTATTGGCAGCATCAGAGAAATAAGCGATGAAGCAAGTAAACTCCATATTTAGTTCCTGAATGTTATAGCTCCTTGTTCTTTGCTGCTTCGTTGTCATGTGTTTAATGGAAACCAGTGCCACTCACACGCACTGATACTGCCAATACGTGCAATGTGCCTAGCTGCATCTAGGCACCTAGTATTAAACACGATAATTCGTATAAGTGCATTCCATGGCGACTTGAAAATTAAATATCGAAGATTGGTTCGAACTCGAAAAAGTTTATACAAACTTCTGTAACTCATGTTAGACTGCGTGATGTAATACGTGCTGCAGGGATGTAGCTGCTTACGTATGAACCGGAAATTCCTTCAGTATGCAACACAATATGATCATAACCTGATCTGTCTGTTTACAAATCATATTTACCGCTGATATTAGTTGTTTATACAATAAATAAAGAAAATGGTAGTGTGCAGACACTTTCTTCAGGGCAACTGCAAATTTGGAGCAAATTGCAAATTTGAACATGTCTACTGTAAGTTTTTATAGCATTTGCTTTTGTGATGTTTAATTTGTTATGTATTAGATTCCAACACCCGAGGTGAAAGTAACTCAATAATGCTCCAGCAAAGAAATGCTGCTACAAATCCACCTGTATCAAAAGTTGATGTGGCTACCTTGCTTAAATCAGTTCAAACTGATATGTTAAGTGCTGAGAAGGGTGGTTTATGGCTATTTTCATCATATTCTCCCTTCAAAGAAAAACCACTATATCCAGGATTTGAAGATGTATCTCCTGAAGAAGTCCGTTTAGGATTCTATGAAGCAAAATCAAAGCAAATTATAGACAGATATGTAAGCCAACCAGCAATTCCATTGCTCAAACCTATGTTAACATTTGAATTTTAGGAAAAAATACTGCAATCTGCTTGTCTTGAAAATCAAGCCAAGATTCGCATGTTGCAAAATCCTACAGAAGAAGCAATCCAAAGAATTCAAGCCATTTACAATACTCCAGTGAGAGAATCAGCTTATAATCCATTTCCTAGTTTTGGCACAACATCCTCATCACAAAATTCATCCTTCCCTCTACAACCAGTTGAACCCCAACAAGCAGGAAATACCTTCTCTCACACAACTAGTTTAAGGGCATTCAATGGCGGAATATTTGGTGATAATTCAATCCCAGCGACGCAAACAGCAGTGCCACAAGGTATATTTGCCTCCAATTCATTCGGTAGTCAGCCGCCAGCCAATATCATGATGGCGGTAACGCAGGCAAATAAACCAACCACCGGTCCATTATTTTCACAGCACTCTCAGCCAACAGGGCGCAATTTGAGTATATTTGGGGGAGGCGATGCTGCGCCCGCCAGAAATCCTATTGCAGCTGGTCGTATAACATGTACACATTACAGTCAAGCAACAGACCTAACTCAGGAAGACACTAAGCAATATAAACTAGATCGTTTCAGTCTTGAATTAGTGCCAATAATGCCTCCAAGCAACAATTTTTGTGCAGGATAAGACCAAATTGACTACTTTACTATACGCATATTATTATTTCGTTCTATTCACGTCAGTTTCTATAAGTTACTCTACATATACTCTTCAGCTTGTTAACAATTGTTTATTGTTCAATAAATAACTATAGCTGAAAGTGATACAAAAATAGCTTTAGTTATAGTTGCACTTGAGTGCAACACGTTTCCTTTGAACATGCTCCGGCGGATCCATCAGACTCAGTATTGTGGGTCCGTGCAATCTCGCTTCTCTTCCACGCATTGTCAAATCTGTAATTTAAATCCAAATCGGGTCTGTCTACCAAATGGGGCTTCATTTTGAAATTCGCCTGCTGTTCGAGGAGACCCACTTTATCGGTAAATTCACATCCCACAATGGACTTAAAAAGCATTTCTGGTGTTTGCACGTCAGGAACACCTAGTTTCTCGAAAAACTGAAACAATACAGCAAAAATTATAGGAACAATCGTGCGGCTATCAACTCACATTATGAATATTGGTACAGTCACGAAGTAGGAAGTGGAAGGCGTTTTCATGAGACGGCTCAACAGACTGACTAACGTCGATGATATAGCATTTGTTTGCATGCCACAGAATATTATATTCCGATAGATCTGCATGAATCAGATTTGCGTTGGTGTAGAGAGCCTTCATTGCGTCCACTACCTCATCGTATGCGACAATACGCTCAGCATCACTCATGTCAGCATATTTGAGCTTGGGTGCCGGCTTGTGATCGTCACCGATGAACGACATAACGAGAACATGTTGTTTCAGAGTAATGGGCAGTGGTGCTGCGATGCCAGCCTTTCTCAGTCGATTCAAATTGCGCATTTCTTTTTCAGCCCACAGATGAACCACTCGCTTGTTCGTATGCTTACCCATACGGTCCCTGAAGCGATGATCGTCCTTGATGTATTTATCACGTTGCTTGTACTCAGAGAGCGTGGTCTTGAATACTTTGAGTACGCACTCCTTTGGCAACTCAGGCCCGGATCCCGCATAATTCGGGTCCGAGTCGGCGTGCAAAACCACAGCTTCTTTGCCAATGCTTATAATACCATTTACGTGCTCTAATAATTGATTATTTATCATTTTATAAAGCAACAAACGCGTACGCTCATCTAGCCCAAATTCAGCGGTGGCTTGGTCTTCGCGTTTGTCGCGCAGTCGTCTACGTCGCGAATTTTCATGCTTTGAATGCATGCGCAAACTACAAACGGGGGGATTTTATGATTTTAAACAATGATTAAATTCAACAACTTTATACCAATTGAAAACCTTATTGGACAGTTGCATATCAAATCCTGCACCATCACCAGTTTCAAAATCAGGAGGGAAGGACATCATCTTACATGTATTACGACGACCATTCAATTCAGTGTCGTGTTTCGTTATCATACTACCGCTTTTTTTCACGTAACCACAAGCAGGCATTGATTTGTAATCCCTTTGCACCCCATCAAATCTATCCCAATCCTTTTTCTTATCATCTTGTTCTTCCTCCTCTTCAACATCACTTTCAAAATCTGTAATTCATGGATGATTATTTTTCCCACTATAAACAAATCAAACAACAATTAGATAGCTTACCAGCATTCAGAGGTGTTCGCCGATAGTTGCTGAAGCTGACTGATACTTTATTGGACCCATTATATTTATTTTCTGTATGTTTCAATATCTGATCGTACTCTTTATCATACTGCTGCTGTAACAATGTTGCAATTTCGATATCACTCTTGCACTGTTCATCTTCTTCGATCTCTGTGCAGGATGCATCTTGTTCATAATTCCTGCCACAAACATGTGGCCAATTGGAGGCAGTTGCATATTCTTTCTCTTGTAATTCTCGAGTCAGTTCCTCTGACATGATATCCGTCAGATTCTCTGTTTTTATTTCTGGTACTCTTCCCCAAGGAGATGACATGGTGCACGGTATGTGAAATAATTAAAATAGTGCGACAAAAATCGTATTAGTTAATAAACGTGGGTTTGCAAGATGTTGTGCAACAATGTTCAAATGCTTTACTTATACTGTGGCACGACGTGATAACGAAATATGGCAAAGTAGTTTATAATAAAATAACCATGAAGTTACCAGAATAAAATTTAGTATATGTA
>JARJDV010007298.1:0-31489 GCA_030264675.1 Anaulacaspis nigra | reverse complement strand
TTTTTGTAAGCTATTCATTCAAAAATCTCTCTTGCTTTATTTGCATGTCAGCACAACTATAAATAAGCAGTTTTAGTTCTCTGTTCTCTCATTCCGTGAACGGTGCTCGATGAACATTGTGTTGTTCTTTAATGTTAACACATGTCACAACAGATTCAAAGAGTAAAGTAGTCTCAATTCGCTTTCTACACTCATTTTCATATTGCCTTCATTATCGATCATTATGAGCGGGGTGACCTATTGATCTCAATCATCATTAAATTTCCTCCTTTCCATTGGCCAGATAATTCGCATTATATTGCCAGCGGACCAGCTTGTTGTTGCTAATGACGTCGCAATGGCAGCAATCGTGAAACATTACGAAATCTTCAGGTTTTGCGTCCCGCTACCAGTGTGTTCGAAATTGTCACACTTTTCGTTTACGCAGAGGCAACCGAGTGACCGACATTCACAGTCAGCTGCTGATGTTAGACTTCCTCAAACTTACATAATCCTATAAATTCCTCCATCGTCGATTAGCTATCGTCGTTGGCACGTACTCGACGAAATATCAGCAATTAAATCAACCTATTTGGTTGTCCTACCACCGCAAGCATAGCAATACACCTTTGGCAATCAGAGGATAATTGCACGTTTCTAGACCGAAATGCAATGAATCATTATCTAACCAGACATCAGTATGCAATATCCACGTACAGGGCTATTAATAGTATAGGAAATAGAAATCACGAGCACATATTAATCGTACATTTTCACTAATTCTCCGCGCAAAATAAAGAGATACAAACATTGACTGTGCTGTAATTGAGGTTATGCTCGCTCATTGAAGAAATTTGAGAAAAAAATTTATACTTACATGTGATAAAAAGGTGGTCGTTCAGAACGAATCACAAATAAATGCACAGCTCTTGATGATTGGACTAGTAATTAAATCACAGGTTATTGCAACTAGATTTTTGCTCGATTTGGCTTGTTTCCTTTGGTATTGAATGTGTTACTGCAGTAGCAAAAATTAACCCGAATATGCTTACGTAAACCAAGGCACTAATCAAGTAACCAAATAAAATTTCAATTTCTATTATGTAAAAAATAAATATCTATATATAAATTATTTAATTTTGCTACGACCCGTCAACCACCGTCAATTCTATCACGTACGAAGGTATTACTGAGGTTATGTCAGACTTGGAGAAAAGTGTTTCTCGAGAAACATAATGCTAAGTTCACCTTCTAGATGTCGGGCCATTCCTAAATATATTTGAATAAACGTTTTAAAGTTTTGATTTGTTATCGCTTACAACGTAATGCAAACCGGCTTGGTGGACTGGTTGGTTTACAAATCTGTTGTACATTGAAGGTTGTGGATTCCATATTCTGATCCAGATTAATGTTGTCCATATATTAAAGAAAATTATGTACGTTTCTAGTTATTCTTAATATCAATTATAGATGGACAAATCTGAATATCAGTAGGAATACCAAGAAAGCCATTCGATACTAGGTTGAGACCGAAGAAAGTTGGTAAAACAGTGGCTAAAGAAGTATGGAGAGCAGATCCTAGATGGCCTATGTACCGGTATAACTAACCCCTTAACCTTTTTTAACGTTAGCCAATTTGTATTACAATTGAGTGTCAAATGCATTGACAATTGGTCAGATGTGCATCAAGACGAATTGCAATTTGTAAATAACAAAAATCGTGGATTTCAGAACAATTAAAGTAAGTTTTTTCTTCTAATTTACGTTGGTTAAATTAAATGTTTGTAGCGATTGAAAATTCAAACTTAAATTGCTTCAAGTATAATGGAACAGAATGACGTTCAGAAGGAATCACCACAGTCAGCATACATAAAACAACTTAGAAGTCAATTGTTGGTAATGAAATCTAAATTGCATCGCTGGAAGAAACGATGTTATTCTAAACGAAATAGATTCTGTGGAAATAAGAACAAATTTATGAGATTTCCACATCACAGAAAGTCACAAATATCTAAGTTGGATGAGTTTGTCTCACAAGTTTCTAATAATACTATCACACCAAGCAAAAAGGATAATAATATAGGAACTGTATATATACTTAACAATACTCACTCTTTGGGACATACAGGTACTACATTATTGAACTCATCATCATCACCAATTCAACTCAATGATGTTAATAATAAAGATGTACATGAGATGAAACCTAAAATCACATGCAGGTCTCTTTTACAAGCCACCAAGGAAATTCCAGACCAAATGTCAAATCCAAACAGTCCATATGCATTAGCAAATTGTCGCAGGCTAATTACCAAAAAAACTAGTCAAACAGTTGCTGCATTTCATACTGAGAATGGTTTTATGAATGGTATTGAAATTGTTTCGAAAATATCTACGCTTCGTCAGCATACATCCAATATTGTGAGTACTTCAGTGTAGTTTAATTGAATATTTTTCAAATTCATTTTGCAGCATTTTCAAGTATTAGCAGGCACTGGATATTTGTGTGATATGCATGAAACACAATTAAAAAAATATACACAATTTGAAACTTTTGTTGTACAAAAAGGTAAACAATTACAATTGTTACTAATACCATAAATAATTGATCATTAAGTTTAGAAACGGGTTTCGTTTTAAAAAATACTGATTCAAAGCGATGGATTCTTGGATACACAGTAGAACCATCTATACAATTAAAAAAATAATTTTTAAATTATTATTCAAATCATGTTTGTAGTGCTTAATGTATGTAACCAGCATCACACTTAATTAAATTACGTTTTGCATAAACCACGATATACAGTAAAATTATTAATTAAATAGGGCAAGTTGTTTTCTAGAAATTATACAATATACTTCAACTTCAATGCCAAGTAATGCAAAACATGATAATAATCAATGAGTACAAGTTTACTCAATGTTATAAATATCCATCAGGCGTTTACTTAAATTCACAACAAATCAATCACTTGGCGACTCCCCGGAAGGAAATAATTTCGGCCATGAGACCCTGTTTGTTTCTTCCTTAAAAAATATTCATTAACCTCTTCCTCAATACAAAGACAACCAATATTATAATTAACGTCTGCCTAAATTAAATCTAAATTATTTTCCCATTCGTTGTATGCTCCATTCCTGTTGACACAGAGGACATCGATTATTCTGCTTCACCCACAGCGACATGCAGCAGTAATGAAAGGAGTGATTACATTCACCCCAAACGACAACACAATCCTGTTTACCAACGTCCTTCTTGCTTTCCGACTGACACCGCAGACACGCGTCTAAAACAAAAGGACAGAATTAATTACAACACGCCAACAAATTATACAGGAAAGACTGTAAGCATGCAAATAAAGGAAGTGGAATATAAAAATAATCTCTTAATACCCAAGTATTAAAATTGAAGATCCAACCGGAAATTTCAAATAAAACAAAACTAATTGATTCATCACATTCGGTTATTTTCCAATGACCATCTTGGAGTAATTTTTAATAGTCGATAGGCACGCAAACAAAACAATAGCCGTATTTACACCGCGTACAATTAGTGTATAATAAACATCGAAGCAGTTGCATGTAAAATGTTTGCGAATCGCGTTGCTTGTTCGTGATTTGCGGACAGCGGCAGGCGTGCCTCCATCGCGTATTATAATTTTGTCCTTATCAATGTCATGCAAAAACATCCAATCTATCCATCCAGCACGTCATGTCAATTTAATAATAGCCATAATATTTGCCGCTTGTACACTATTAGCTCGCAATTTGTTTCACTTAAGCCGATCGACCGAATAGACTTTTTTCCCTCTCTCGATCCGAACATGATTCCATGATATTTTTTATTACGATTGTGGTGCCTTGAATACCTTGAACCACTCACTAAGTGCACCTCGATTATCGTTTTTATTGCGAAAGCCTGTTGCGCAATTGGAAAAAATGGATAAGCATAAAATGCGCTACAATATTATTAATCACTCGTTCACGATTTGCAACGTAATGCAATCATTGACTTAAGATAAGTCGAACCTGCCTCTAGAACAGACCAATCAGAATTGCTTACTATATCGCTCCAAAGGTACAATTACAAAGTCTAATCAATATCCACTTATCGGGATTCTGTTATGACATTGTTTTTTCTAGATCAATCGATAGTTTACATCGCTAAGCAGTCCGAGTTGTGATTTACTCGATCGTGTCATATTTAGTGTACGTTGAAAAACCAGTCAAACATTGATAACAATTGTCAACTGTATTTGTTACGATGTCGTTGAGCGCCTATTGCATTATACAAAGCAGTATTATCAAACAAAAGCTTCATTCGTAGATCACCTCGTATAGAATCAATAAATCAATTATGGCCTGTTTACATTAACAAATTCACATACGTAGCGTAAATATAAATAGAAAAAGTGCAACCTCATGGCGCACGCGGCGTTACTAAGTACATTTGTTATGGTGTTCGACGACTGTTCGAACAACAATTAAATGACAAGATATAAAACAATTGATGGATGGAAGCGCGCGCAATGCCATAATAGGAAACAAATCGCATAATAATTAATAATTTCCAACTTCTCACAGTAATAATACAACTACAATTGCATAGTTACTATTTCCACGAATGATGCATCCTCGCCAATTAAAACACACATCGAATGAATAATTAGCCGCCATTTTCAACAGGTTTATAATTACAAGACTTGTGATATTTTTTCCTCGGATTTCCAATGCGCACGATTGTGAATTCTCCACGAAAGAATGCATTCCGTGTAAAAGACGAGGAGGTATAATTGATAGATTTCAAGAAATTAGCTATGCACAATTGATTATGATTGTGCACGATCGAATACGTCCAGTCACGTGTAGTGCCACACGATTAATCTTGGTAATTAGTTATGTTCAATAAGTTATTCCGCAATACGTTCATGAAAAACAGGTTCAAATTTCATAATGCGCGCCAATTCAATTCATAAACACTTGCGCTGATGAAATTCAACCTTTCTATCGAGAATTTCGAAGAATCATCTTAAAGTGATCTCAACACTTCGTCCAAACTTGGACTTGAAAGTTAAGCAACTTATTACCGTATTTCCCCGATCATAAGACGCATTTCAATTTTTAGAAAAATACATTTCATAGCTCATACTTAGAATTTTGAGTCCTAAACACTTATATTTATCAAATAAACGATATTTTAAAGTTTAATTTTTCGATAAGACATACGCTAAAATTAAGTCAATTTAAAATAGGTAAAAAGCCGGAAATACGATACGTAGAATCAAGTCATATAGAGATTGGTACAATTAAGTATTTTCGGGTTTTCTGTGAAAATTGCTGTTGTTTACCGAATTTATTATGTAGATAATAAAAAGAAAGCGCAAAAAAGTCATCGCGGTAAACACATGAAAAAGCACTACGCAAATACAATGCGTAAACAGCCATAACTTTTTAATCGCGGTGTAATAATAATTAGTTTAAGCAGGCAATCAATTGCCGTGTGATGTATGTGTGGGCATTACGTACATCGAATAATAATAAATAATATCCTATCGTAATTCAGCATTTACAATAAAAGTCGATGAATGCGCGCCGTGCGCGATCAAGGATTGGATATCGGCGAGGAAAAAATCCACGTAGAAATGGTCAACACACGCCAACAGCCATGAATGCGCTAAATAAATAAATCTGTGAATATAGTTTTGCCATAGTTTTTAACAAGCTGCTCTTGGAGTAAGGTAATAATAATCAGCGAACGGAGCTGCTGCGTGTGCAATAGTGAATTCCTTGCCGGCAAAGTTGTTCCTTCTTGTGCACTATTCTCGTGAATAACCTTCAAAAACTGAGATATTCGCTTCGCCGAAATTTGCAAGGACCAAGGACGACGAACGCAAACAAAATGGCAACAACGCTCCACGTTGATGCACCGACATCTAATAGCACGGTAATTGCGATTAACAATAAAACGATTTCATTAACATATAATTACCACGTGCATGTAATAAATGCAAATAAAGTTTATGTACAGAGGTGCGCAAAAAGTTTCAGGAAGTCGTGCAAAACAATTGCGCCAAGCACACACATACACATGCGACACACAAAAAACGACAAATATTTTTATGCAAATAAGGAAGTTGACACTTGAATGGCATGTCATGCGCGTACTAATCCGACTTAGCATTAGTGAAACTACCAACAAGTGGCCGTTCTCGGACGAAAAAAACATTGTTATGTAAAGGCAAAAGTGACACTTGAAAAGCGTATGTTATCAATGGTTTATCTCAATCTGGATGCTGATAACTGATGCTTTTAGTTATTTAGATAAAGACAATTAAAATAAAACTTCATTTAGTTTACTGAAATAGTACAGCATTTCGTCTTATAGTGATCTCTCTTATAACGACTATGGCGCCCCCAGCGAGTGAATAAGTTGAAAGACTACGTCAAGTCGATAAAGAATTAATGGACGTTTTTATAGAATAATCAAATAATTACGAATAATTGTTGAGCAAATAAAACAATTACTTAGGCTTAGTTTCATACGCAGCAACTTTGTTGCTTAACGACGTCGATTAATGGCGCTTTTAACGTCGCTATAACCGGACGCGACTGTATGTGCTCAATGCGATCACGTGCGTCTAAAGTGCACAAATAAAATTTGCGCATTTCGCTCGCACATGAAATTTATGTGCATCTAAGCTTGTTTATAGCCGCATTATCTTCCGAATGAGAAAAACGAGGAAAAAGCATCGAAATCCAAATGATACCTTGATTAAAACTATGATACGAACACCGCTTGCGACTAGTTTGTGCCAACACCTTTGCGAAAACGTTCGACTAGGTAAACACACACAGCTATTTGCAAAGGATTAGCAATTCGCTAATAGACGCTAAAGCGGTTATAAAAGTAGTGTTAGACTAACCGAAGCACAGCTTTTTTTTTCTCACGTAAGTTTTTCAAACCTTTCAGTTACGATTTTAAATTTATAATATAAGTACATAAATATGCTAATGTATAAATATTTTTCGCTCAAGTTATTTTTTGCACTGACGTTCCCAACTTTTTTTTATTATTGCTTCATCTTTTGTTCAGCGTATTAGTTTTTAGAAAGTCCATTAACATGTTCTGACCTATAAGATTATTTAAATTTCAATTCGCGACAATGCAAAATAACATTTTATATCGCCATACAGCATGTTGCATTAACCATAACTCAATCGCAATAGCTTCATTGTATTTTAACATTTAAAAAATAGTTTCACACTCTATACAATTTTGACAAATTGCAAATTGTACGCAATAACCGACCTAACTTAATTGCCAAATAAGCTAGTGAATGATGTAGAAAGTTATTTTCTATTTAATCAATTTAATATTTTGTTGTATATTAACTTCGAAATATCAAATATTAAATTGCATGATTGCTTTAAAAAATTCTCAATTTTTGATCAACTTCAAGTCAGTATTTACAAAATACACGTGTGTTTAAACAATATAAATTATTACTTATTCACTGGGTATATAATCAACAAAACGTGCATATTTGCACATTTAATAAGTGACCTAACTTAATTGCTAAACAAATTACATGCCTCAAATATTATTATAGCACAATTTTCAAACCAATAATAACGAATACTTTTTCTGCCTATCTTATCAGTCAAATAGCTGAAAACATGAGTTTTGATTATATATTATCAAATAAATTAAATAAACACTCTATCTCAAATGTGTTCACAGAAACTTTACTTCATTGTAATATTCTAATAAATTTATAGGAAATCAATAACGTTCAAAGTTCATGACCGTCAACACACGCAACTTTGCATAAAAAGCACTCTGCAAAAAATGCTTGCTTTTCTTCATAGATGGATTTTCTATTAGCTGATTGCCAATTAAACGTAGACAAACAAGTAGTAAATGTCAAATTTGCACTGCCTTTGTACGTCGCATTTTTCGCATTATCCTTATGCATATATCAACATATTTATTATAATCTATTCAATCATCAATTACCCGCCACGAGTGCGCTGACGACTATAAATTACTGCAATTTCAGCAAAAATTCGCATATATACTATTTTTGTCGATCGCTTGAAAAAATTCGCCGAAAATAAAAAACTATTTATAAATTTGCTAATGATACGTTTAACAGTTAAGATATTTGCATAGACAAAAAACAACCAAAGATCAAATAGTTTAGCCTTATGATAATTTTTCTTTTTATAAAATCACCAATAAAACGCTTACCGACAATGATTAAGCAATGTTTACGACAAAGCTTTATTATCATTGTGTCGTCATGAACTTGCATAATTCTCCCGAAACATCATAAACGCGATAAGCGTTCGAATCCGTTTTGCAAGGGGGAAATTTGCTTATCAATGATGGAATTTCATCCCATTCCATCCCATTCGCGTCTAAAGGTAACATCAAACCGACTGACAAATTATCGCAGGTCGCGTAAATAGCGGATATAAAACATGTTGAATCGTACACAAATCCGTTAGTTATTTGCCAAACGAGCTGCAATCTAGCTAAATCCACGATATCAGTGTAGTACTACTAAAATGTCTGCAAATTCGTTACGTAAACTTTTCAAACTCGCAAAGGAAGAACGCGCTTCCTCGCAGGATAAAAGTGATAAATTTCCATACTCGTGGTCAAGGATTCCCATTTCCCGCCAGGTAATGCACATAAAAGTTTCATTAACCGTAATTAAATAGCCATTAACGTCACGCGTAAATTTAGTGAGTTTTCCAGAAATCACTTAAGATTCTCGTAAACTTAAAAGGCAATACAATCATCATAACATGACGTCGCTTTTTTGATTGCAATTAATCTGGAACATCAATATCAATTTGATTGTTATGCTAGTTTCATGTATACGTTCGTGCCTTAAGTCACATACGACTTTTCTGCGCAGCTCGAGAAAGAGAAAGAGAGTCGGCCGTTTGAAATGATACAGTAATAAATAACCAACTAAATAATAATGAAAAAAAAAAGAGTGGCTCGACTAGCCACTTGTTCTCGTCAAGGTTCTCGAAGCGAACGAACGTTCGTGCGACGAAGTGACGTCGTCGGGCAACTCGTTCGCGAGTCGAGCCCACAAACCGCACGTTTGCGATTGGCTCGTCGGCACACACCTTCGCTTATACCTCCTGAAGCAGCGCCATATTATAATAGATTACAACACATTTATGCACGACGACGCTACTCGCTAAGGACACGGGCGTGTACGCAACAGCATTCCGCTCGCATACACACACGCACACACACGCAAACTTTTCTTCATAATTATTCAACAATTCTATCTTAATGGTGTACGCGATACCGATATCATTCGCATACGTCAGCAGTTCAACAGATAGCCATTGTAACAAAACAATCAACACAGCGATAACACTTTGCGTCGTGTTTCGCAAAGCCAACTTGTTGCATCATTGCCTTTTGCCTACAAAAAGTGCATGAACTTGCTGCAAAGCAGTTCCTTTCCAACACATTCTAATCTTGACATTTTCATGTTTCTCTCCACGCAAACCAACGAAAACTTCTTACTTATATAATCTTATTATTTTTAACGACTTCTACCTATATTATCATACAATCTTTTTTCGTAGCTTTCTGAGATATCCAACCGCACCTGTGTTTATTATTAGTAACAAAAAAGTTGTTTTGTCCTTAAACTAAAATCTCAATTCACCTAAAGTTGGAAATCGATCACAACTCTTCGAATCAATCAAAATTCCTCCGTTGCTCACAACTCGATGTCTCAATTTTTAATCAACGATCGATCGAGATCCGAAAATCAATTCGACCGTATCAAGGTTATCGCCTTCAATTCGACAATCACAAACTTATTTAATTATCTCACTTTAAAAAACTTCTTGAAACACAACACACCCATGAACATTTGTCATTTATAAGCAACATTGTATGATAAGCATAGAATTCCATATGCGTTAATTACACGTGAAAAACGAAAATAACTTGCTCGTTATCAAACGTGCAATACAATGTTTTTGTGTTTTTAGCACAATTGCGTAAATGAATTGGTGCGTAATCGAAAATAAATTAGGAAGACGTGCGCGAATTTTTCCACGTCTTCAGACGTAAGATGTCAGACAAGACGAAGACGCAATGATCAATCAATGCGTTAGCAATTTCTTCGGCTAAAAATACGCACACATTGCGTCGGGTCTATAATTGAATGGAAATTTCCATGTCACGAAGAGGTAATGCAGACGAAGAGTGCATTGCACAGCATCAGCAGCAATCTTTGTGCAGTTCCTGCGCCGTGTACCTTGCACGTTATTAATAGACTTTAGAATGGCAAATGCAGCGAGAAAGAGAAGAACACAATGGAAAAGTACTATAGATAAAACATGCATGCATTGCGGCGGTATCTAAAGCAATGAATCGAATTAATCGATGTGTTTCTGTCGCACGCATTTATTATGCTTTCGTTCGTTCGTGCTGCGTGCAGCACACACAAGCGATTTAATCAATGTTGTTGCCTTTTGCCGGCATTACAAAAAGTGATGTAACAATCTCGCCATGTTCAAGACATCGACTCGTTGTTTTAGGCAGAGCAAAACATTAACGTTTTTTGCGCGTACATTCGTAAAAAAAGGACGATGCATGCGAACTTAACGCTACTGCGCTTAGCGGGCGGTGTGTCTCTTAGCGTTAGCACTAAGCGCAAGCGTGGTGGGGGAATCTGGTACCTATATAATATATAGTTGCTTTTGACCACCAACAACAGTTGGTAAAATAGCATTCGTATAGATAAAACTATACACACACACACCTACCTAATTAACTTCATTAAGTCACACGCGCGATTATTTTCGTTGGTTCCTTATCGCCTCTTTTCGCAACTATTGTTGGTGAATCGCGACCGCGATCGTCCTGTACGTTCAACGATGAGCGGCTACCTTGACAGTGAAGTATCACCGTACAAATCAACCACGGTCTATCGGCCGATTGATAAAGCCGGCCGCAAGACGGACCACCTGAGTAATCGAGCGACATGGCGCAATTTATTCCGCAAGGTAAACCAACCATCAACCAACTAACAAACTACTCAAAACTTAATCGTCTTATTACCAAGTCAATACTGTCGAGCAAGAAGAACAACTCTACAAGTTGTTGGTAAAACGCAGAGTAAAAGTTGAAGAGTGCGCGAACATTCTAGAAGTCACACCGCACTTGCCCCCCGTACCAGTGCGTGCGATTGTATGGCTGGTTGCCGCACTAATGCGTACGTCATGATAAGACAATGCGAGCCTCCTGATCAATTACTACTACCTGTTGCAACTAGCCAGCTAGTTTCCCGCTAAATTACGTTTAACAAATCAACAAATCAATTGAAACGAAACCAGTATGGAAATTTTAATGACTTGCGTGTGCTTGCCACTTGCACACCGCCCGCCAACAAATCGTGTGCGTGTTTTAAGTCGAAATACTTCATATCAATCTGATGGGTTTTTCAAAAGTCCAAGAAATTAGCCCAGAAATTTGAGTCGGTGCGTTATTGTGCTGTGCGTAGCGCATATAAAACCTCTTGCTTCGTCTTCTCATGCGACCAGTGAGTGTGCGTCTAAAACCATAGCAATGTTGGATCAGAATCAAGTAATTATCATCATCATCATCATCACCTGTAAAGCGTGTGTGCGTACATCTCACTTAATTCATTCGCAATTAACCTCGTGGTGTGCGCGACGTGCGTTGCAATTTCCTACTCGGCAAGGACGACTTTCGAGAATCATCTCCTTTCTTAGCAAAAAAAACTGCACACAACATTCGATTGATTCAGTAAATAATTATTGACCAAATAGAATCAAAGGTTACCTTAGATCGCATATGTTGTTGACGTGCGTGTGGCTTCGGCGAAATGAAATTGACAATTTTGAATGGAACGTGCATACGCCACATATGCACTTAATGACGATACGTGCTGTATTTACTAATTGATTACTTAGTTGCAAGCGCGGTGCGCATGCACATAGGTACTAATATCACACGCTATGTGCGGACTGTGGTGATTTGCTATTGTGTCTTCGTCAAACTTGTCAAAACACGGCGACCAAGGGTCACAGCCGATGCACGCGATACTCATCCAGTTCCTTATCAAACAACGCGTATTATAAGTGCGCACGCGAAAGCATCTTAATGTGTCTTCTTTTCCGTTAAGAATCAGCACAGTCGTCTGGAGGCGGCGAACCCGACATCAATTTCCACATCGACCACCGAGACAAATCTATCCGTCATGGACATTCCCTCGCACAAGCCCGGCACGCTCATGGAAGAAAACATGAAGCAAGAGTTTCAACCACTGCAAGCGCAAAAGGATGGCATGGAACAAGATGGACTCGGGGGTGAAAAGAAAATTTATCTTTGGATTCAAGTAAGTACAAGAAAAACCTGATAAACGCGTTATGGAGTGAACGCTCTTTTTGAGCAATCAATATTCTCGTGAAAGTACAAACAATTGCTTTGATTGACTTCTTACTATTTACTTGTACTTGTTTCGGTGTTTTCGTTCATTGCGCGCATTCTAGAAAAGATTACAGTCTAAAAATAAACGACCCGATACGGTAGACTAATTAGTTAATTGATTCGTGTGCACGGACATTGACAACAATAAATGAAATTGTTCAATAAATGCAAATTGGCAATGTATAAAGTCCGCGTGAGAGAGCATCTACACATCCGGATTTGTGTAGTTTCAGAATACGATTACGATTATATTACGAATTTAATAAATATTTGACCAGCGGGTTATCACTCAT
This sequence comes from Anaulacaspis nigra, assembly GCA_030264675.1. Lineage (NCBI taxonomy): Eukaryota > Metazoa > Arthropoda > Insecta > Coleoptera > Staphylinidae > Anaulacaspis > Anaulacaspis nigra. The sequence goes on along the minus strand of JARJDV010007298.1, from coordinate 18,715 downwards.
ACTGCACTTGTTTTTCTCGCCGTGAGGAAGAAGCTCGCTCAAACTGGCCGCGAGCCGGTCATAACTGCAATCAAATTAATTGCTCATTCTTTGAAAACCTAATTACCCAAGTGTGTGTTCTCAGTAAATTACTTAATTTGATTTTACAACCTCACACAAAAAAACTCATTTATAATAAATTACACTTGACGTGCACGTCTACAAAGAGATCTTCCTTAGCGGTGTAAACAAACTGCATGTGATATGCGCATGGCTTTCTTGTAAAAATACAGCTGATAGCCCGCAATATGCGTACGTCCATCGAAATGCATCATATTGACTTTTATTCATGATGTGTGATAACCGGCAAGCAACCTAATGACGAGCTTTTGTATCGGCAAAACAATAAATTACATTGAGCATTGAACATAACCATACAAGATGGAAATTTTCCGCCGGCAAATTAAGCACTAAATTTGCTCTCCTCGCATGCAGAAAATGTGCTTTGTGCAATTGTTTAACAAATTCACACCTCGAAATGGATACGCTTGTGCGGTCAGCTAGTGATATGAATGCGCGTAATTAGGAGCCGAATGAACATATGATATAGTGCTTAGGGTCAGTGGGGGAGATAAAGTATCATCGCGTATATAAACAAATTGTTACAATACGATCGTCCACTCGCTGTCCGTTTAATCAGTGTGCGCGCGCGATTTACGTAATTCTCCACGATTTTTTGAGTAATGTAGATTAAACTCGTCGTAAATCGTTCAAAAATGGGTTTAATGCGCGCCGATACTCATGTGACGTTTCAAATACCCGAAGATCAATCAAAGCCCACGTGTACTTTTTCCCAGGTGCTCCACAGCATTGCACACATAGTGTACCGAGACGATTTTGTTAATTTGTGCTTTGTTTTACTGTTAATAGGTGCTCACGTCGATTTCCGTATCGCTGGTGTCATTAGTGATCGGCTATGTGTCTGCGTACACGTCGCCAGCGGCCGAGACATTGCAGGAGGAATTGCGCATAACCGAAAACGAGGTTAGTATTGCAAGTTCGTTGCTCGAACTCAAAAATTGGCTCGTGTTGCGCGATTCATTATGAAATTGTAATAAATACTTACGAAGCTCATTTGTCAACGATTCCACAATCGGACACATAATTGATGTTGAAATTTCAATAGCGCGCGCGCGATACACTTAATTATTTTCCGTCATGCGGAGATTTCGTGCGGCCTTAGAAATGAAAGTAATAGTAGATTTCCGCTACTAATTTTGCACGGTCTTCTCACTTTTTGCAGTATTCATGGGTATGCAGTCTGATGCCCTTGATGGCTCTGATTGGCGGTTTGGTTGGCGGTCAGATGATTGAGATCTTCGGCCGGAAACGCACCATCGGCTTCACGAACATTCTCTACATCGTTTCATGGCTGCTCTGCGCGAATGCAACAAGCGTTTGGTACGTCTACGCTGCAAGGAGCATTGTTGGATTCAGCGTGGGTATCGCTTCCTTGGTGCTCCCTGTGTATCTGGGTGAAACCATCCAACCGGAAGTCCGTGGCACGTTGGGATTGTTGCCATCGGCTTTTGGCAACACTGGTATCCTGATCTGCTTCGCAGCTGGAAGTTATCTCAAATGGGATTACCTCGCCTGGTTGGGATTCTGCTTGCCTTTCCCGTACTTGTTCATGTCGTTCATGATTCCCGAATCACCTAGATGGTACGTCTCTAAGAATCGGGATGACGAAGCACAGAAGGCATTGCAATATTTGCGTGGAAAGGATGCGGATATCAAGTTTGAATTTGAGGAATTGGTGAAGAATCACAAGGAAGCCGAGAAATTATCATCGTCCTCATCGATTCGTGACATCTTTACCAAGTCTAACATGAGACCATTGGTCATCTCGTTGGGCCTTATGTTCTTCCAACAACTGAGTGGTATTAATGCTGTGATCTTCTATACTACCACCATTTTCAAAATGGCCGGCTCAACAATCGATCAAAACTTGTGCACAATCATCGTGGGATTGGTTAACTTTGTGTCTACATTCCTTGCGACACTTCTGATTGACCGATTGGGACGCAAAGTGCTCTTGTACATCTCCAGTATTTCAATGATCCTCACACTGAGCGTTCTCGGCGCGTACTTTTACCTACAAAATGCCAGTTATGATGTCACTCCATACGGTTGGTTACCGCTTCTTAGCTTCGTCATCTACGTATTGGGTTTCTCCCTTGGATTCGGCCCAATTCCTTGGCTCATGTTGGGTGAGATTCTGCCAGCAAAGATTCGTGGCTCTGCAGCCTCAATTGCCACCGCTTTCAACTGGGCGTGCACGTTCATTGTCACCAAGACCTTTGTCAATATTATCGCGTTGGCTGGCACGCATGGAACCTTCTGGATTTTCAGCCTCTTCGTGCTGGGCTCAGTGGTGTTCATCTACATCTGGGTGCCTGAAACGCGCGGCAAGAGTTTGGAGGACATTGAGCGGAAATTCGTGCGGCGGATAAGCTCAGTAGCGAATCTTAAGCCGCTGCCATCATCGGCGTGTTAATTAGTGTAGTATGAATATTGCCAAAGAAATAGTCAATATGAACGAAGGGTCGAAAGTACGACGAACTTCAAATGACACGAGTTATTGTTGTCGTTGCTATTGCACGTATTACGAAAAAAAGAAAGGAAACGAATCTCATGTTTGTTGTATGATGAGGATGATGATGATGTTACACACAGAACCTGCATGTGCGAGCAATATTTATACACTTTATTTTATATATTTGTACATTCCAAAATACTCCCGTATGCAATTGTGATTCATGAAGTATATTTAAATGAATGGAACACGGGCGATATCCCGATACGCAGCTGACGTGCTCAGTTTAGTGCCTTAGTGTAACTTATTATATTTAAGCCTAGTAGTCAGATAGTTTGTAAATATATTTTTGCAACTAATACATGTCTGTATATTTTCTAATTAACAAACAAAGAATGTTACGATGTTCATAATATTTGTGCCTGTTTAAGATACCATTTATTTGTTTAGTGATGATACCCTAATAAACAAAATGTTTGCATTTAACACATAGTGTTCAACTTTTATTCTGTCGGATGCCAAAGTGGATGGAGATATCAGATTTTTTATGAATAACATCGGAAATATTTTGTGCGCCAAGTGGGCACAAAATATGCAATGTGCAAAATAGTTTTATCACCGTGAACTATTCGGCCACACACGTCAGAGATTGTATTATCAATAAACAACAATAACGACTATATTCAGAAACAGTTTACTTGCGGTAATCACTGCAGCAAACTGGCAGCTAAATATATATAATTTGATAACATGAATTCATCATAAAAATAAGCCGAGTGTCATGCACAAATCAGAGATAAAAATAGTAATTAATATCACATTTGGTAATAACTTACCCATAACCTGGACCCGGCAAATAGCACATGTATCACACTCGACGTCCCAGCTCCACATTGCAACTGCATTCCACTTTTTCAGCGTAAACATCTTCTCAGTTTTTGCATTTTCTGTGTCATTACGTTCGGTAGAATCACCCTCAGTTACTTCCATTCCGAACAATAACAATATAAGTACATTAAACAATCACTAAACTTCACCCTAGTATACAACGTAGTACAGGTTTGATTACAATAAACAGCTGATCATCTTGCTCCATGAGTTGGCTAAAGATGGCGCAAAAACTGATGTTATCTAAGTTTTACAATTACCTCTTAGATATAAATAATTATTGAATATTTTATTAGTTTTAACGCTTTACTAATATTTTTTGTGCAAAACAAGCACTAATTTTTGAGAATTATATTGCTCAAAATTATATCATTTATGTAGTATCTATAAGAGGGAGCCAGCAGTTTCAGAAATGCCTTTTTCAATTTTAAATACGTCGAAGTTTTCTAACAAAACCTTGGGAAACGGACATACAGGAAGTTGTAATTTGTAGTAGATGATTGTGGTTAATATACGAATGCGATTAGATAATAATTAAATTGTTTTTATTAAAAATGGTAATACTATAAAATAATTAATATGTTTGCCTCAAACCGTAATGATTTTAGTAAAAATCATTCGGATTAAGAACATTTTTCGTTGATAATTAAACTAGTGCATGATATGTAATATATGGCAATAGAAGATATACAGTATAATAAATAATTTATATTATATCTGTATGAAATGTCGCATTTCGTAATTAATAATAATCATCATTCATGTTTACGTAACCGTAATCACTCCGGTTGCGAATCGCGCTATTCGGGAAAATTACATTGACGGCAATCTTTCATCACTTCAAGAAATTCCTCAATCTGTAGCGTCATCTCGAAGAAGTTGTACTTGTCGTGAATCTGCTTCGTCGCATTCATGAGCACCACTTGCGGATTTGTTCCAGGCTCTGCAATTACGAAAATAATTAATTATTTATTATATCACTCGACTCACACGATTAAATTGTATTGCCGCACAATAAATATTATCGATTGTACCACCATAAAATCATTATTGTGCATGCTTTTTATTGGTACAGATAGTAACGGTTTTAGTTAATTATGATTATTTATTTCGGCACCCACGTACCAATTGCAAGATGCGCGGAGAGCGCGGTTTTATCCAAACTCAATGCCCAAATTCGCAGATTGTGTACGCGCAACACGCCAGGAATCGCCATAAATATCGAGCGTACATCATTGAAGTCAATGCCTTTTGGTATTCCCTCCATGAGCACCTGAAGCGTGTCCTTGATAATGTTGAACGTCGTGAAGAGAACCAAGACGGAGAAGATGAACGTACAAATCGGATCGATGATGATATAATCCGGATAGAAGTAGATAACTAGAGCGGCAACAAAAACCCCAAAACTCTGGATAAAGTCACCGATCACGTGGATGTATGCCGCGCGGACATTGATATTATTCGATCCGGTATTCTCCTCAACGTGTTTGCCGCCTCCACCATGCGAGTGACCATGTTCATGACCACCACCACCGCCATGGCTATGTCCATGTTGGTGCAGAGTGCAACCCATGCTGAAATGAGTTCTTGATGTAAATCTGATCGTTATTTAAATGCAGAGCACCATGAGGGAACCAACCAACAACAATGCGTTGGAAACTCGTGAGAACTTGCATAACAATGCAGCGTGTACTCACATTAAGTTCACCAAGACGCCAAGACCGGAAGTCACAAGCATAATAAATGCGTCGATCTCAAAGTCTTTCTCAATGACGCGCTGCACTGCCATGTACACGAGAATTCCCGTCACCACCCAGATCATCAGCACCGAAGTCAAAGCTCCAATCACCTCAGCTCGGTACCAGCCGAAAGACATCTTCTTGGTTGCTGGTCGGGTTGCCATCCATAGCGAGAACAGCGATATCATGAAGCTCGCAAAGTCCGTGAGAAGGTGAGCAGCATCTGTTGCGATTGCCAAACTGCCCGAAATGTATCCACCGGCCACCTCACCGATCATAAACACCACGCACAGTATGCTAGCGATGATCAATTTACGCCTGGCCTTCTTGTCCACCGTATGCGACTGATTGCTGTGACAATGTCGATTAACTGTGCAGCAAATACGAGGCGTTTGTTATCAATGTTGCACGTTATGTATGTGTGGTATAATAACAACGTACCTAGGTCGGTCGTGGCGATGTTTTCTACCGTGTGCAGCGACAACTCCTCGACGGATTTGCGGTGCTCCATGTCGATGATCTCGCCCTCTCGCACCTTGCAGCATCCGTCCGCCGCCTTGCCGTGCACGCAGTAGATAAGCAGCCGCGGACTGTTCGGCCCCGATAATGTGCCATAGTTATTTCCCGAAATGCTGTAAATAACAGGCATGGTTAGCAGTGCAACAATGCCCTCCAGTCGAGACGTTTAAATGAGCCACAACGGTATGCTATTTAACAATACACATTAACCACTTTTCATAAAAGCCCACTACACGGATTTGCTCGAGTAAATGCTTAATAATATTTAAATATTATCATGCATATTTATATTTTTTACAGTGTGCAACATTCATTCAATATTCAAATAAACTTAGTTCAGCATTTAAACACTTCTAGAATATTTCATCCATCGTTTACAGCTCTTATTCGCAATTGAATGACTGATGAAGCAAATCGCCGTATTCTGCTTGCAATTCTTAGAGCGTTCGTTGTTTTATACCACTCGGTAGGTGTATTTTATTGATAACATGAAGGTTTGTAAACTATGTTGATGATATGTGAATTATGAAAATTCGAAAATTGTTACTGAAATTATGTACAGACTGATCGAACACGTTTTTATTGAAAGTATATTATTTACTATACTTATAAAATTTTATATTCTTTTTAATTGTCACTACGGCGTAGAAATAAATAGTGTTTTTCACATAAAACTAATGATACAATATTTAGCACATTTTTCGTCACACAGATAAGATGATTACGACGTATTTTTTTATGTATAACATCGAACCTCTATTTATAACAACGCGCTGGTTATTTGAATGATTATTTCGTAATTATAGGATAACGAGGCAATTGAAATTGAAATGCACCTTGTAATTAGAACAAATATTTGCATCAGACGTTCTCTCGCGCAGCGATGGATTAAGAGATTACTTGCGTAATTATTTATTGCGCGTACTTACAATAGTGGCGTGTTGAGACCTTTTCCGCCGGTGCCATCCATAATTGCGTAGTTCTTCTTAGTCTTCGGCTTGCCCGACAATCACACGATGTTTAAACAATGCGCACAGCAACACACGCCGAAAGAAGGCAAACTCGTTTATAAATTGCTAAGAAAATACTGAACTCATATCGACTCGCAACGGACACACGATTTACTGTGGTGCGTGTGCATCAAAGTCTTATCCGGTCTTCTCTTATCACCCATCTGAAATACAAATAAATCAATCAGCTCGTACGCTATTTACATCAAATACTTGTGATTGACACCATGCTTCAAAAGGCACATGAATATACATGTTCTGGAAAGTTACATTTTGTGCGCACGAGACCATTCCGTTTGGCCAGAAATTTCAAGTGATTTATAGCGGGCATAAATTGCTGAATTATTGTATGCAAAGACTCCAGCGATAACAGACGGTTGCCCAGAGATTATTATTGTAATATGGTATTACAATTACAATTAGTAATATGCATATTGATAAGATATATCTGAAATTGCATTCAATGTTTTATGTGCTTTACCGAATATTTTCTTGTAAACATTTTAAAACTATTTGAACTTGGCGCTGTTGGTTGCTGCTCGCGTAAAGCGCCATCTGCGGCTAGTGTTTGTATCAACCACTTGTTCACACGCGTGCATTCAACGAAGATGCAAGCACAACCAAAGTCGGATGTGGTAATGCGATAGAGCAAAATAGCGTATTTGTTTGCGTTCGGGCTGCTTGGCGGACTACTGCTGCTTAGCATCTCAACATATCGGTGAATCAGTTATTACGCTAAATACCATCACTTGGTTCATTCACTGTGTAATCGTAGTTGAACATATTACTCATTCGCAAAAGGTGCACGCGTCGCGAATGATATTGTGATAATCACGCCAGTCTATCAATTTTGCAGCATTCGCCTAGTGTTGCATTTCAATGCGTAGTTTGTAGTGCATTGTAATTGAGACGTAAAGGTTGTTAAAGTGTCGCGGAAAAACGAATAGATAAAGTGTATCAATTCCTTGCAACAGCGACAAGCACCACCAGCTCGTCTTAACTTCAGGCAAAGGCCTGAGATCATACAGTGAGGTAACAACAGCAGTGATCCGGATCGTATCCACTACCTGACGTTTTTTGTTTATATCTACGATTACAACTCCAATTGCTACATAAATATTTGTGGAATAGAAATGCCGACAACTGGTTACGAATTATTTTTAACTTGGAGCTTGCAGATATAGGACATGGGATTTTGCACTAGCAGAAACTTGCTGCTTACTATATGCATATTACAACTGGTGAGTACTGATAATTTAGCAAGCAAGATATTTATAATTTGATCGGAATTTCTATACATTGATTATGGGATTCCTGTATGAGTCAAAACTATCTCTAGACCTATTGTGTGTGTGTTTTAGGTTGCATTGTTTGAAAGGCAGGTCTTTGAATTCCTTGGATTTCTATGGATTCCAATCCTGGTCAACTTCTTTGAAATCATTTTCGTCATATTCGGTTTCTTTGGCGCCTATCAGTATAGGCCAAAGTATATTGTGTCAGTAAGTATTTTTACATAACATGCTTACACTTAAGCTCATTTTACCAACAACTTTATATTGTTCCAGTACTTGGCATGGCATCTGTTTTGGCTTGCATGGAATATATTCATTATTTGTTTATATCTTGACATTGGAATCCTTAATCACAAGGTGAGTAATCAACGGTATTCCATAGCAAATACCTAATCTAATGACACACGCGTTCCAGGAAAGTGCAGTGCTCAAATTTGATAAGTGGAGTGAGAGTTGGTGGATAAAGAATGGACCAGGATGTAAAGTGGAACTTAATGTTACCCATCCTCATCCTGCTTCTGAAAATGTAGTCAATTGTTATTTGGATTATAGATATATTGAGATATTCCAAGCTGGATTACAAAACGCTCTAGCTGTAAGTCATTAGCACACTCTATGTTCAAATGTTAATAACTCTTAATATTTCAGTTACTTGGAGTTATTACGGGATTTTGTTTAAGTCGGACATTCTTAGAAGAGGACGACAGCTGTAAGTGATCTTAAATTCTTAAAGATTCCATATGAGAGAGACGATGCTATCAATATTAAATATTGTGTATTGTATTTGTACATTGACGACTAATGCCTAGATCATAGCAAATAGCCTCTCTAGTATCGTGTATCATTTAACAAACCATTTGTGCGTCGCGACATTTCACACAATTTATGCAGCACTCAAATACTTGGCAATTTGCAGTTGATTTCATTGGTGGATTTGAGTCGCAGACTAAGTAAGTGGTAAGTGCTTGGGGATAACTTTCATGCTTCTTTATCATATTGCATCCTTCACATCTGTTTCAATGCTTGTTGCTTGTTTTTGTCAATGGTTGTTGCCTTCCAGTTGCATGCGCACGCTCAATGTAGTTTGGTAGCTGTAGGACTGTAGACGTATCTTTTATTTTTCAGTCAATTACATTGGTGGAGAGGATAAAGATCCGCATCACTTGCAATTGCAGCCAATGTATGTGGATAGGCGGGTGCCGTCTTTGTGCGCTGTGTACTCTCAAACAACGCCGCTAACCGAGAGGCGCAGTCGACACGCTAATAACGTGTTCGCTGAATGTACTGACTATGATTATGCAGACTATTGCACGGCGGTGACGGCCACCACTAGCAGGCGCACGCCGCCGCCGCCGATACGCATGCAAAGTTTCAAAGCTTACGAGAGGCCGCACTACGAATTGTCGGGTAGTCGCTACCCGACGTCTCAATCAATTTCTAAATATAACTAATCGACATTCGCTTCATGTATCTCAAAATTCGCCAAAAACGATGCCATTTTATGCCAAAATTATTTTTCGTACCACGCTTGTGATATATTAACCAAAACGAAATTGATTTGGAGTGAGCACTAGATTTAATTTTCTTGCATGTACTGATTTTATATTTTCTACACGCATGTTTTATACTTGTATAACGTAGAGGACTAATAATGATAATGATTGAATAAAAGAACATTTATGATTTACGTACAGCGTGAGCGTTTCGAGTTCTTTGTGTGTGTTCGTGTTTGTTGACGCATTAAATTATCATGCATTTGTGTTTAGCCTCACGTAAGTCACGCAAAAACCCAAAACGCATGCCGCTCTACTCCATCGAGTTCAGCCCACAACATGACCGAGCTGCAGACGATGACACCGACAGCAATGAGGAGTATGACGCCGAGGCACATTCGGCCGCAATTTCCCCGAAACCGATGACACCCAGACGAGTGAAACGACGATCCGTAATGCAACGCGGTACTGGGAGTCGTCACAGTACAACTAGTCGTCGACATAATACGAATGCCCGATCGTCGACACGCAGCTCGCGAAGAAGTGTCCAAAATCCAGTGACACGGCTGATGGAACAGCAGCAAAAGTTTCAGCACTTGCCACTGCCCGGAAGTCAGATGGACATGAACTATCACGACTACCAAATGAGTCTCGCTGCTGCTTCTGCTAGCAACTTGGTGGCACAGTCCTGGCCGAAAGGCGTGGCGAATCCTACCTATCAACAATCATCCTCACAGTCGCTCAACGAGCACGACGATTTCGAAGACTTATATAACAATCGCCCTGCATCAGCGCGTTCAAGTTATTCAAATTTTCACGGCACGCGTGCCATCAACTACGGCCAAGCACATCCCTCGTATCATAGTCACGCGACGCCGCAAGTGCCTCAAAAGACACTGCCAAATCCTCATCGACAAAGCCTACGCTCTAAGGCGTTTATGAACAATGGTCCCCCGGCCTATACGCCGCAAGGACACGCTCATCTTCCACTCGATTCGGAGACTACAATTTAATCACTGTCAATCTTGGAACCAATTCATTCGTCATATTCACCAATGATAAGCAATTAATAATCAAAACTTCATGTGCAATCACGGGCACCATTTGTGATAATTTAAAATGCAATAATGTCACTCTCAAGCTCAATTGCAAATAGGTATGCAATGTTTGATATCAAATGGGCACCTTTTGTCTATGGCTTTTTCGAGAACTTTTATAACTCTCAATTGTAATATTGCAATATCTATTTTACAATAACTATGTACATACATATTCAATCAAGCAATAATCGCAACTCACTCAAGACTTATTAAAATATCGTAATCGTACGTAAACTTAAAATGCGAGTAGGTACTTAAATTACGGGTGGAGAAACAAATGTAAATATTGCGTCCACATTATGTACTCTCGTCTCGAAAAATGTTTACTTGATTTGCCAAAGTACTATTTATATTTTATTTAAACATTTTTATATGTAAATTTTAGTTGAGTTAGCTTTTCTTATTGTACAAATTACGTTTGTGTATACCTCGCACAAAACTTTTATTTGTATAAAATCTTGTCCATTAACTTAGAATTTAGATGTACGTTCGTTTGTAGCTGTAAAAGAAAATTGTCCAAGCAATGAAAGTTCAAAATTAATATTAATAAACTTATTAATCCTCAACATTTCCTATTTTTAAATTTGAAGGACAATTTAAATAAGGAAACTTATATAAGCAAGTGAAAAGACGTTAGAAGCGCAAGGATAATTAGCACGATGATTAAATAATTGCAAACGTATTGAATTGATCTGTTTTGATTCACAGTACGTTGCGTAAAAGATGATGCTAATCATTGCAATACTTGCAGAGCAATTATCATATTTATTGTGATTATTGTCACTATTAGTGCGAGGTGAAGTGTCGCGCATTTGGCGGCTGAAGCGCGGTGCGCAAGTCTCGCACTTATAGATCTCATGATTTTCACTGATACATCGCGAAGCGTCGACGCTGTTACGAAAGAATTAGGATCAGAAATAGCCCAACGAGTAGTAACACGATAAATAATACGAAAACAAACGGCAACGAAACAATTTTCTTCATCACATAATGCGAAGATTACTGGTGAATTGCATCCTGAAACCAAAACTAGCTCATGGATCCTGGCAGAATGGCAAAATGTTACGGAATCAGCCAGTCGCATCCTTGCACACAATTAAAAATAAGGTATGATTTACATTGTTTATAAAGTATGTCAGATACTTATTATGGATTGTTTCAGGATGAGTTTGCGAAATTTAACAGGCAGAAATCTCAGAGGTAGGTAGCATTAGTTATTAAACTTTTTGATTGCATTAACTGTGGTTGTTTATTTGAGTTTTATTTATTTTTTATTTGCTCGTGTTTGCAGATGCTATTCGTTTATACATGATCCCAATTATGTTTATTTGTAAGTAATTGAATTCGTAGCATTTGAGCTTTTTCCGCTTAGTTTATTTTCACATTTGGCAATAATTCACATTCAGTAATTTTGTATTTTTAGATCGGCGGAGCAAGAGCAACCGGAGGATACGTTGTTCGAAATGTTCAAAAACAAAGAAACGGGTTTGCTGTCAATGGGGAAATTTCTCGCCGCTTTAAGGACAACAGGATTGAGAAAGAGTGATCCACGTTTGAAGGAGATGATGGAAAACTTGAAGAGGGTGCAAAAAAGTACAAACGAACATGGGTCTTCGATAGATACTCAAAAGTTAGATTTGGAAACATTCCGAAGGTATTCTCATTAAGAAAGAGATTCCCAAACTAAGTTAATAATTATTTCTTATAGCATAGTGTCTCAAAATATAGGTATAATATCACGAGCGTTTAGACATCAGTTTATTATACCAGAATTCCAGACATTTACTAAAGAAATCGAAGAGATTTATTGGAAATGTAAAGATAACACAAATGGAATGGTAAGGTAACGTAATTGGGTGGTGCAGTTTGAGTATTCAGGGTTGTTAAATATTATAGGTTGCGAGTTATATCCCTCAGTTGGCAAGGATGAGTCCAAACTATTGGGGAGTGAGCGTATGCACAATTGATGGTCAAAAGTTCTCAATTGGTGACGTAAATGTGCCTTTTACACTCCAATCTTGTAGCAAACCATTAACATATGCTATAGCTTTAGATCAATTGGGCGCTGAGGCCGTACACAGTTATGTAGGGCAAGAGCCCAGTGGGCGCAATTTCAACGAATTGATATTGGATCACAACAGTATGTCGCAATAGAATTACAACGATATTTAATATGACCTCTTTATATTTTAGAAAAACCTCACAACCCGATGATAAACGCTGGTGCTATTTTGGTTTGTTCTTTATTAAAAACGCTCGTAAAACCGGAAATGACACTTGCGGAGAAGTTTGACTTTACCATGAAGTTCTTTGAGGTATTTTGCATAATAGGAGCTGAAAAGTTATAAACTCTAATAATAATTTTAGCGTCTCGCTGGTGGTGAAGGACTTGGTTTTAATAATGCAGTCTTCCTTTCAGAACGTGAAGCTGCTGATCGAAATTACGCGTTAGGGTTTTACATGCGCGAGCATAAATGTTACCCGGAAAAGACAAGTTTCCGTGAGTGCATGGACTTTTATTTTCAGGTTTTTAAAATCAATTAATCAATAGCTAGAAAGGTTTTCAGATATTTGCTTTTAGTGTTGTTCAATGGAAGCGAATTGTGATATTGTTTCTGTTATGGCGGCTACATTGGCAAACGGAGGCATATGTCCTTTAACTGAGGAGAAAGTTTTAAGTTCGGAAAGTGTACGAGATGTTTTATCATTAATGCATAGTTGTGGAATGTACGATTACTCAGGTCAATTCGCATTCAAAGTTGGTCTTCCAGCAAAGTCTGGTGTTTGTGGTGGAATGCTAGTGGTCCTTCCGAATGTAATGGGCATTTGTACGTGGTCACCACCCCTAGATGCACTTGGAAATAGCTGTAGAGGGGTGCAGTTCTGCCAAGAGATTGTTAAAAAGTTTAATTTCCATCGATACGATAATCTGACACATGCCAGTAATAAAATTGATCCTCGCCGACATAAATTTGAAACGAAAGGACTAAATATTGTTAATTTATTATTCTGCGCTGCAAGTGGCGACATCACCGCCTTGAGAAGGTAATATCTTTACAAGGATAACTTAAATATTAATCTAGGAAAATTTTAAGGCATAAACTCTCCGGGATGGACATGAAACTTGCAGATTATGATGGTCGCACTGCTTTGCATTTAGCTGCTGCTGAAGGGCACGTCGAATGCGTTGAATTCCTGCTCTCCTACTGCAAAGTCCCCTATAATACAAAGGATCGTTGGGGGAATACGCCGTTAGATGAGGCAACGAGTTTCGGCCATGGGGCAGTTATTGACCTGCTGAAAAACTGGGAACAAACGTTGCAAGGTGGCACAGAGGAAGAGAAAGGAGATACGAGTACTCATCTCCCGCCTCATGCTGCTTAAATTATTCTTCTCAGTCTATATATGTCAGTATTAAGTTTGATTATTCAGATGCAATAATTTGATGAAGGAGTTTCTTTGTTAGTCTCTTCGATAACAACGCAAATAAGACAATAATTTAGAGCAATTAATCAATATGTTAATTGATAATAAACGAATGAGTTAGGAATTTGGATTCTTTTTCATTACTTCTTGTTCGTATTCATATATGCAGGGATTTTTCAATTTCAATGGCAGAAAGCTCCACCAGTTGTGATGGTAAAGAAGCAAAAAAGAAGAGGCAGTCATATGCAAATGCGCAAATGTAAAAATGAAAACGGTGCTCGCTATTTTTTCCGGCGACGGTTTGTGTAAATTTGCGCGCAACGAGTATGAACGCTACTGAATAATAAATATAGGAAACATAATTAATCAAAGCGCGCTACGCAATAAAAGCGTGCATTTTCAGTGAACGCGCACAACAAAAGTTTTTTAATTTATTAGGAACACATCCGGTTTCGGGACTATCTCTATGACATTTGATATGCAAATGTTGACCAGGAAAACTGGGAAACGTAGTGCACAATGTAGTGTGCTGTTGCATAATATTGTCACGTTTTTAATTTTTCATTTGTCATCATTATATTTATGCGCAGAGACTGGGTGAATGACATCCGGTTATGATGCTCGTCGAAAATTGATAAGTTGAATAGATTGTTGCGCATTTGTTCAAACTTAACCGGATTACATCTGAATATTTATACGACGCTCAAATCTTGAATGGCCTAGCAAGTAGCGCACAGGACGTGAATTTAAAAGAATTGGACTTTTCCATTAGGGATATTGCTTGCCTGTGCTACAGCAGCGGCGGCGGTATCACTGATGGCGGTGGCGGCGGCCGTGGCGGTGATGATATTATACAGACAGTCGACACATATCACCGAGCGATAGGTATTTCGGACCAGAGAGCCGAAATTGCACGCTTTGCTTCTTTGCCATTTCCGCGGATATTGCCAAGACGTTTGTCGATACAGCTTAATAACTGCTTTTTCTTTTCGATTCGATACCATAATAAGTATAAACGCTGATAGTGATAAGTTAACTTTCTTACAGCTTTTGCTTTTTATTTTCTGTTTTCTTCAGCGTTGCATTGTAATAAATTCAATCTCAATTAAATACAAGCTACATTTCTATAAACAATATTTATTATTAAAATATATTAATTATAATATTGAAAATTAATATTACCTAATTAATTAATAAGCCTTTGTTGCAGTTTAAACTAAACTTTTAATAGTTGCCATTTAATTTGCATGACTAACTGTTAAGAAAGTTGCATACATTACGCTCCGCAAATAGTTTCAATTATCCTGGAAATACGAGTTTTGGTAATTTTAACCATTTTTCATATATCCAGAATATCAATAAAATACATTTAACTAATTAATATAAATTTATCAACTTTTTCAATTATTTATTGTTCCCATTGGAATTGCTCGTGGAAAGTACAATATAACCTAGCGGTATATAAATTAATTAACTAGATAATAATCATCATACAGTTTCAATTTATTATTAAGCATATGAGCATGGTTGCTATTGAAACCATTTCGCAAATTAAATACGAATTATCAATTCACTCTTTTGACATCTCTCGCACAGACATTTGTGGTCGGAATTTGCGCTGCCGTTGGCAGATAATTCGGTAATGTCAAATATTTCCGGTCGCTGCGTGTAAATATGCGAATGCTTCGCATAATTATACACTATTTATACAATTTTCGGACATAGATTTACTTATTAATATTTGATTTACATTGATAATAACTGTTTGCCGTATATGCATTATTATAATTTTCATTTTCCGACGCTTTCCTATTTAAACTGAAAATCAAATAAAGGATTAATTAATGATAATCGAAATTATTTATTATTACTTCTAATATATATATTAATTATTATAATAAAGTATTAGATGGAGATAATATTTCACAATTAATGAACATCAGTTAATTAACCACAGAGAATTTAATTAGAAATTTAATAGGAAATACTGATTAATCAACTAACTAAACAATATTTGCAATTTGTATTTGCATGTAAGTTTGCCGTTAAAATTAATGAAAAACATACAAACAAATTGTTACCGTGCTTTATCAGGACGAACTGAAATGTAGCGTATGTCACGCATTGTTAATGCATCGGTATCTAGTGAAAAAAAGGATAACATT
Organism: Anaulacaspis nigra; assembly: GCA_030264675.1. Lineage (NCBI taxonomy): Eukaryota > Metazoa > Arthropoda > Insecta > Coleoptera > Staphylinidae > Anaulacaspis > Anaulacaspis nigra. Next base: position 2,508 of record JARJDV010007298.1, on the reverse strand, counting down.
TATTATTTTACTATTCTTATTTAAATTTATATCAAATTTTAATATTTATATTTTATTTATAGTTTTCCAGGATCAGGACGAATATTGATCAATGTCTATAGAAAAATTATTTAATGATGAAATAAATTTACGTTACGTTGCGTTTGTTATAAATATTTAATTATGTTTATGCATTAGCATATTTATTTATAAAATAAGACTAATTTTATTTACGTTTCTACGCATGGCAAAGAATTTGTAATATAATGATTTGTATTGTTGTATTTCGTCCTGATATGCATACGAATTTGTGTACATTCGTAGCGAATTGTGATCCTTCGTTTCTTGTTGTTGTTGGGGGATGTTCGTTCGTTTGTTGGGTGCGAACATTTTGCACACGCGTTGTGGTTGTTTATACGAACGTGCGGCGCATGCAAATGCGCGAAATGCAAAGACCAGGAGTAAAAGAAGAGTTTGAATGTTCGGTGTGCGCACGTCAAGTGTACGACCGTATAGCAGGATAGCATCCGGATGCAGGATGCGTTTCGGGCGGCGCGTGCGTTCCACCGTCGCCGCCGGTGTGCGGCCGTTGCCGCCACTTGGTATCATCATCAGTTGGCGACGGCACGCCACCGCAACCGGAGTGCGCGATCGGGTGGCTCATCCGAAGTTTATCACCAACCTCGACGCGCTTCACACTCCTCGCTGCAGGGACGCAAGGAAGCCACGTGGTGAGTGTGCATTCGACAAGTTCATCATACTCGTATAAAACACTTCAAGCGGCACTTTTCTTCCCTCAGGTTTTTCCACTTTTACTTATTAGTTTTTGCAGTAGATGCCAAACATTGCTGTAATTATTTTCGCCGACTTGCGATAAAGTTTGTCAAAGTAATCGGATTTTATTTTATTAATTTTCATAGAAAACTCATTAACGCTGATAACACAGATTACTTGACATAGCTATATTTTTGTACCGTTAGATGAGCACGTTCGCCTGCGATATTTTCAATTAACTTGCTGCACACGTTTCGACGTTGGAATTTTCGGGAGTAAAATACCTGAGACTTTATTCCGGCGTTGTTTTCGTTTTTTGCTTCGTGATCTGGATATTTATTTGATAATTTCTCATTTAGGTTTTAGTGCTTGCATTTTATGAAAGTTGAAAATTGTCAATTTGTGTTTAAGCTTCTTAGAATGTACATGTACATTCACGTGTAATCGTTTAACGTGCGTAAAATGTAATAATCTAATAATTAATTACTTATTTTCGTTTAAAGCTTAATGTGTAATTCCCCGTATAACATTTTTATTGCGGGATTAACGTATAATCCTGCTATATATTCACATTTTTATTTGTTATAAAATTGTATATTTTATGTGAAGCTTGCGTTTGTTAATAATTTATATTACAAAAAGCTGGAATTCCGGGAATAATGAATAGAATGATGCAACATTCCATTTCTATTAATGACTTGTTTGTGGGGAATTTACTTTTAGAACTGTTTGAGGTCAGATGTTAAAGAATTTTCGAGAAATTTCTAAAAGCTTTAAAAAAATTCATTCTTCAAAAGTAGGTATAGAATTTTGTACACTCTGTATATTTTGATATAAAATTAATGGGTATTATTTTGGTTGTTTTTGATAAAAATCTACATCTATTCACGGTCTATTCACGAATACTGTTAGGGGATTTTAGTTTTAGAACTACTTGATGTATAACGTCTTTAACCATGAATTTAGAATGTCAAAGAATTTACGAAATAATCTAGAAGTTTTCTTTACATTCACTTTTAAACATACGTTAAAGTTTTGTTACACTCTGTATTTTATGACTTGAAATTAATATATAATATTTTGAATGTTTTTGATAAAAAAATTGGGGTTTAATTTTTTTAGCTGTTAATCTAAAAAAAATAACGTTTTGTTACATTTTGTGTTTTTTGATAGGAAATGAATAAATTACATTTTGTACATTTTTGATAGAAATAAAAATCAAACTTTATGATGGTTTAATTAATCAATTAATTGACATAAATTATTCTCTTTGAAGAGATTGCGTCTGTCAATTACACGAACATTTGCGTCGGCAATAGCCAAAGTATGGCAGATGATGTGTGCGTGTAAGTGCATCCATGCAACAAAACAAATCAATATATTCATGAAACGGCAATCGACGCCCGCATTTTGTTATCGGACAATATATGAGCAGTGCACTGGCGGCTGATTAGAAACGAGCGCATCCGCGCATCGAACGCATCAAATGTGCATGCATATATTATTTGCAAATTAATCGGATATGCAAATTCGGTAATTATCTTAACGCTAATTTACGTGCGCTATATGTGCGCGCGGTTTATTCAACTGCCGCCGTTTGCAACGGCGTTTGCCGCTGTTACTGCCGCCTCCACTTTGACCATTATTGCCACCGTTATTGCGCGTCCCACAGTTACGCTGATTGTTCGCATATCATTCGCTCTGTAATGAACATGTATGGATTATTCTACACTGTTTTGCATTTTCAATATTTCA
>JARJDV010007296.1:0-34428 GCA_030264675.1 Anaulacaspis nigra | reverse complement strand
ATCGCCCAACGTGGGGCTCGAACCCACGACCCTGAGATTAAGAGTCTCATGCTCTACCGACTGAGCTAGCCGGGCTTGATAAACTATTTTATGCGCTGTTTTGTACAAAGTACTAATGTTTATCTAGCTACTTGCAATAATTGGAATAGATTCTAGTTGATCTAAAACAATGTATCACAGTTTGACAAAGAGGAATGATATGTCAATTAGATATTCGGGTTTCTGAGTTTCTGCTATTATCGGGTCCAACTTAAAACTCTATAAAAATATAGAAGACGTGTAATGATCGTACTCACAACCTTATGGTTATGAGACATAAGCGCTACCTGCTGCGCAATCAAGACTTACATTTTAACGATGGCCTAACGTGGGGCTCGAATCCACGACCTTGAGATTAAATGTCTCATGCTCTACCGACTGAGCCAGCCGGGCCTGTGGAATTAGTTTATGCCCTGCTTCGAGCAGTAATTAATATTATTCTATCTATATTTAATTATAACTGAATAATAGATTTTAATTTTAACTGATCCAAAACGAAGCAACACGGTTCAAGTAACTGGTTTAATAAGGTTGATTAGGCAATCAGCATTACGATTTGCTAGTATGTTAAAAACATTGGTACAACTTAAAATATGAAAGATCCCGTGTGACGATCCATCTCAAAACCTTGATTATGTGGCCTACGTGTTGCGTCGCCTGCTTCGTCATCTTAGCAGATTTTAGAGAATTTTGTGCTGGTCATGAAACAAGTAAACCTAATATTAATTTTAAAACAATCGCCCAACGTGGGGCTCGAACCCACGACCCTGAGATTAAGAGTCTCATGCTCTACCGACTGAGCTAGCCGGGCTGATTACCCCGCTTAAAGTGTTGTTTTGAGCAACCTAGTAATATTTATCTAACGTTATTTAATTAGAGCATCATAATAGATTTTTGCTTATTTAAAACGAGGCAACACAGTTCTCAGCAGCAAGTTTAACAAGGACAAACAGACAATTTGGTTGCCGGAAATCATTATTTCTAGACTATCAGTACAAAAATATGAAAAAACCCAGGATGAGGACCCAATTTATCCACTACTTGAAGCTTATGCGTTGCTTACATTTAACAGATTTTGCTGAATCTCGCAACTGACACGAAACAAGTAAACCTAGCATTAACCCAAAACAACCGCCCAACGTGGGGCTCGAACCCACGACCCTGAGATTAAGAGTCTCATGCTCTACCGACTGAGCTAGCCGGGCATGAAAGCTCATTTCATGCGATATTTTGAGCAGGCTAATAAAGTTTATCTAGCTGTTTCATTGCAAAATTGTAATAACTTTTAGCTGATCTAAAACAGACCAACATAATTCAAGTAGTAAGTGAAATAAGGCCTACAGTACAATCCGGTTCAGTTTCCGGTCTATAATTATTATCAGTTTATTGGTACAACTTAAAACAGAAAAATTTGCCCCGGGTGAGGATCGAACTCACGACCTTAAGATTATGAGACTTACGCGCTGCCTGCTGCGCCACCGAGGCACATGTCCGCACTCCAAAAAGGCGATCTGACTCGTTATTATTAGTACTATATCAAATTCTCACAAATAACATACTTAATTTTAACCGAATTTGAATCACAAAGATATTGTGATTCGTTGCAAAGCTCATCATAATCTTACAAACAGTAATATTTTAATACCATAATAAATTCAGTTGAAAATCTCTTTCGTTTTGCGTCCGCTGCACGCGTTGTATGACTTGCCGCCCCTTAAACCGGATATTAGCTTTCTGGCGTTGTGTCGCGTGCGCATCCCTTTCTTTTTGCGCCATTCAATTGCGCTTATTTGACGCACTTAATTCGCTACGGATAATTCGTAATTTTAATATCGTTTAAATTATATTTCGGCCGTCATTACGTTTCGCCACGCTTCTGGGGGGGCGACGCAAAGCGAATTTGATAATTCATTGGCGACGATGGCGTATGCGTTATCTAATTAAATCTGCCGGAACGCCTCGTATGCAGCGCGTAATAATAATACGAATCACAAACGTAATGTGTAGCGAGAGAAAAAAAACGAAAACAATATTAAAGAAGGGTAAATAAGTCTAAACAGACGTCAACAACTCGTAAATATAAACCGCCCTACCTTCGAAAGGGGTGATAAGCTTTGCGCGCGCTTACAATGAGAGAATTTGTCATCGAATGAATAGACCACCATGAAATGCGGTTATGTTACTGTTTTCTTGCTGGCTTAAAGCTCCTCGTTTTGTTGCCAATTTTTTGAATCGTTAATAATTTACGAATTCGTTTCGCATTCAATCGAAAGAATAAAAACCGTAACGAAATATGTTTTATATGAAACTTTAATAGCTTTTGATGCAATATAACCCCAAAAGTGTTATCAACTATTGCGGTTCAACGCAATGTAATTATTTCCTAGTTCACAAAATTGCATATAAATTAGTGTTTGATCGTTGTTTTTTTACAAATAATTGTTAAAAGTTGTCCATGCGTGCATTACCAACAGATTGTTGGCTCCCGCACGGCAGGTTTCGGAGAAGCGCAGCACTAATAAAGTAATATGTCATAAAGAGGCAAACCGGAAAAAGCATCGAAGGGAGGCCAGCTGCTTCACTCATCGTCCATAGTTATTATATTCTGCGCGACGGTGGCGGCGGCGGTGGCGGCGGCGATGGCGATGGCAGTGGCGCTATATATAATATCGTCGTCGCGAGTGTGGGCCGGTTTAATATCATTCGCTGCTGCCGCCGCCTTGCACAAAGCCACCCCCTTGGCGTGCATCACTGCATCTCGCTCTTTGTTCGCTTATTTTCCGGTTCGTATTTTGCGCGCGCGCGCTCTTTGTTTATTTTGCCCTCACACGACGCCAGCAATTTATGTAGTTTTATTTATCTGATAAGAACAATAAATAGACTAAACGAGCAGATTGTGGCATAAGAAAACGAACGAACGAACGAACGGCTAAAGAAGGAGCGAGCAGCGAGATATACTCGTAAAAGCAAATGTCTTAAGTGAAAAGACAACTAATGCGTGCTATTCCCGACCAACTGACAGACATGATATAGGGATGAAGAGGTGGAAAGAGAACGCGCCATGCGCAAATCGTATGGGTTGAGCGCGACGCATGCCGGAAACACAGAGCGGAAATGAAAAGCTCAGAAAATACGTGCGGAAGAATCCGGGAGAGAGAAAATCTGTTGCTGAAAAGATTAGATTATGATAGCATAATATAGGGGCTCGTTGCTTACGTACGCATCTCGTATGTGCATGAAATCTACGTTTACGTTTTCTTGCCGCTTTTCCGCGTGTAGAGAGGCACCAGCTCCTTTTGAGGATGCGCCGCCGGGGGGGCCATTCACGTTACTCATCCACCGATGACAGTTCGCGCGGTAAAGGAAAATCACATGGAAATGCGCCGTCAACGTCGCCGTTTTATTGAGGAAGAAAAAACTCTTCTACGACAGTCGACAATTTGCGTTTGACTTGAATTCAATCTCTCATTCTTTTTACGTTTTATTTCCGATTGAGATGTGCGCATATTTACATATTTTATTTTCCTTCCAGAAATTTCTGCCTCAAGATTTTAATAGCAAAGGCAATGATTACATAAATACAACACGCGTTTTATAAAAAGTACCATGCAATGAACGAACAAGGGCAGACAGTGGAAAGCTGTTACCAAAATATTTCCTTTTGCTGAATGCGCAAAACGATAATAAATTTAAAATTTCAACCCCTTGCTTCTGCTCGAATTGCCCATTTCGCGAGGCATTATCGCTAAAGAAGGGCCTATGGGCAAAGGGGTGGTAACAACACCGAATAAAAAACACACAACAAGAAAAACACTTAGCAATTGCACAAATATTTGATGTTTCGTTTTTTTTTCTTGCCTCCAAGTCGAGCGTTTGGAGAACAACCGTTTAGCGTTCTTTTCAATCCTGCAAGATGTTACCAAACGTAGCAATAAAAACACAATAAGTACACAAACGCCTCGTGTTTAGCCCTCTTTAGAGAAGCGAAAAAGGAAGATCCAACAAAGGAGCAAAGTAAAACTGGGGCAGAGAAGACGCGATACACACGCATTGGACTACGAAGGCGCGCGCGCGCGCGAAAGACGATTAATCGATTGATTTACGAACTGACAGAGTGTTTTATTCCGCACTAAGTGTCGCCATAAATTTTCGCCACCCCTTTCGCAGCGGCTAATCGCGCACCGTCCGATTTCCGCATCGCCGGTTGCGTATCAATAGCGCGAGCGCGAGAAGAGACCGAACGGAATCGATGCGAGATGGTGGCGGTTCGATAGGGGTTCGAGTGTGCGGCTCGCGCGCGCCGCCACCTTGAAATCGCATCGAAGCCTTCGACACTTATTAAATCAAAAGTGCGGATCGAACAACGGTGCGCATCGTGGCGTTCATAATACGCCCCTGCTACCCAATATATCCATACCTAACGTTGAATGTGTGCATGCACGTACCTATATATTGGGTGGGCCCACTCAGTCTCTTTTGGTGTGAACCAATTTACTTGAAAATCGTAGATTTACGATCGAATTAAAGAGACATTTTGTGTGAAAATAAATTTCGCAATATTCAATTCAAACGATTTTTTATTTGATTCTAAGCGCTTCGGGGTTAGAAATTATGTCCCATATATGTCGTGAGTCCTTTTTAAAAATTATTACACTTTTTATATGTATGATTGTGATTAAAACTTTGTTGGTATAAACGCGAATATCCAATATTAATTACTTCGCATACTCGAAGCAAATTACAAGAGGAAAAAATAGAAATATTTCCCATTTTTGCCGCAATAATAAATCAATGATGCGATGAGTGAAAGTCGATAGCAGAAAGCTGTATTATGTACCTGCAGAATAATCAATCTGTGCGTGTATTTATTTTCTATCTATTTATCAAAATTGCGCGTGCGTTCATTTTTTTCCCAGGCAGGAATTTGGCAACTGTTTTTTGCCAACGCTTTTCGTGCCATTCCCGCTGCCGCCACTGGTGGTTTTTTTTGGCACAATGCGCCTGTTTCTCCTGCTGCTGGTGGTGGCACCCTTCGTCAATGATATACGATGTATCAACAACATCCGCTGGTTGCACGCGATTCAATTTACGCCTATTTCCCGTTTACGCGAAAGGAAACTAAAATTACTACGACGACGATGCAGCACTTACGTCGCCGCCAACGCGTGTTCCGAACGCGTCTACGTGTTGATAGGGATGCCCATCTTACACGGAGATAAACCGAGAGAGAGCGGTGAGAGTGAGGGTGTCCAAAGTGGAAACTTGCCAAACTTTGTAAACTTAACGACTGATTGTATCTTACAAGAGTTGTCAAGGCTTTATCACATTTGTTGTATGAGAATAATTGTTAAAAGTAGATACTCAATCCACAACATCAAATGTAAACAAAACGATTAAAAACTCACTCTTAAATAGTTATTGCTATTGTCATCCTAGTCGAGAGATTTTGCAACATAAAGCAACAATTTTAGTTTAAAACCAAATCAGACATTGCCAATAAAATAATTATTTTTGCTGGCAAGCACAGATAGTTATCAACATCCTATCAAAAACAATTGCATTGTTTAATTAATACAAGCCAATTAGTTACTTTTAATTGCAAGTGGTGAGTACGCGTTGAATATGCAAGGCAAAGAATCGAAATAATCTAATAATACGTGTGCGCTCACTGAATTACAAATCCTCATATACATTGGCGCTCGCTAAGGAGGGTATGAGTGAAAATGCTCATAATTAGAAATGAAATTGAGATAAATCCGGAGCGGCGGCAGCAGCAGCAGCGGCGCTGATAATAATGTTAGACAAGGATGAGGTTGCGATATAATGAATCGGTGCTGAATTGTTGCGCGCGCGCTGAAAGGCGAGATGAAGGGGAAAATGGAGAAAATCGTTTTTGCGATAGATTTTCATATGCTTGCCACCAAGCTGGCGCTGCACGCCTCCTGCGCTAAGAGCGGCAGCGGCGGCAAACAAGCCACCCTCTCGACGCGCACTCACACCTAGACAAAGAAGACGAGGAGAGGAAGGATAATCGTGCACTCCTGCCGCCAATGCTGCCTGCGTTGCGAATAAGAGAAAAAGAATGAGATGATGTGAAGGCAGCAGCAATAGTGTTACCTAGATGAACTTGTGTGTGTGCGCATCATTAGGAGTGTATGCCGCATGCGTGTAGCGATGTGTGCGTGCGTACGATAGCAAATGTGTGAGGAAGCTGCAAGTGACAGCTTTTGTAAGGGGGTGTCGACCGCCCGCAGTCGGCCGCGCCGTGTCGCATTAAGCGTGTGCGGCGGGTGACGACGACGCCGCCGACGACGTCGCCGGGTGTCGGCACCTCCACGACGCGACGCCGCGATGGACAACAAAAGGCAATGCTAAAAAGCAGATTTGAAAAAACATACACGCATGTGTGATAAGTGGCTGCTGCGCGGCCCCCATTATTGTTTACGATTACGCTTTGTGTGTTTCCGTTATCCTGAATAATTGTCCTGCGCATTGTGCATGTTGGCAAATAAGCAGCGCGCCTCTTTCAATTAAACAACGTATTTTTTTCCCCATGCGCCAAGGATGATACGTGCGCGATCCTTGATCGTTCAACTATGTATAATAAAACATGTCGGCGATGCGAATGAAGGGAGGGCAGCGGGAGCTCCTCTCCATTATCTCGTTATCGGCTGGAGATCATCGCTATCTCCTTCCATGTCATTTTCATAAATATCGGCAAAGCGAAGGCAGCGCTGCGTGTCCACACAAGAGGATTTCATTGAATTGGCGGCAGCGGCGGCGGCGGTGGTGGCGTGCGCGCCTGTGTTTGTGTGTGCGTTGGTGCGCGGCGATGAAAAGGAAAATGTGCGGCGCTCGCGTCGAGTGCTTGCGGCTTTCCCGGCGGGGCTCTTTCTGGTGGTCGTTGAATTCATTGCCGATCTAATCGGATCGGCGATGGGGGGATACGCCGAGAAACGCCCTGGTCTCGCGCGGGGGCGGTGCGGGCATACTCATACCACCATCGCCGCTGCCACCGCCGCCGCCGCCGACGACGTCGTCGTCGTGGCGTGCGTTTGTCACGTTATTATTATGCTTCTCGATCGCTGGAATCGTGCGCGCCGGCGCTCGCTCCGCTTCCCATAATCTTAGGTCGCATAAGGACCTCATAACTATACACTCAATAACGACAATAAGGACCCGAACAGGACAATTTCCTAGCCCGGGTTTGCTATTTATTGCGCGCACCGGTAAACGCTCATACACGTACCACGCTCGCGCTGCGCATGTGTGCGGATTGTATTGTACGTACACGTAGTTTATTTCAAACTTGCAAATTGAGGTTGGTTTATGGAGTTTCGTTATTATTATGGCATCCTAAACGTTTAAATTTTGACAATTAATTAAATTGTCCACTTAAACGGACATATCAATGCCGTAATTATTTCCTGGCGAGTTTTATTGTTATTAAGCTTAACATGATCAAATATTATTATCAGATTATACACAATTTTAAACAACCACCCAAAAAAATTAAAACATTTCCATAATAATTTTGCCATACAACACGCCAATAAAAATTATCCCGTTTTCATCTCGCTTGCGATACAAGTAATTTAAATAATTACGACGAAATTATATTATTCAAAAAGTCATATACAAGTTCATAACAATTTTATTAAACATTAAGCATTTAGTGCACTCAAGCGTACTATCAAAAAAATATAAATATATTTGCATTCAAAATAAAAAAACGCAATACGTTGCCATTCGCGCAAGTGAAAAAAGCGTAAATTCAAAATGCGATTATTGTGCATTCTCATTCGGAGAATGTGTCTGAACATTGAATCAAGCGCTCGCAAACCGACCGGCAGCAGCAACAAAAAAATAACAAACGCTTTATTCGTGTGCGTCCTGAAATAATACAAATTATTAACGGGAATGAGCGCAGCCACGAATCGGGCAGACGTCGGGGAAATTGGCGAATACTGAAAATAATAAAAAATCGTTAATTCGAGCGCGTTTTTTCCTGCACAAAGTGTGTGCCCCCCTCCCCGCAGCCACACTACCGGCGCTCGTTGCTCGTTTGGCTTGTTATTTTTTCCGCTCTTCCGGTCTGTGCTCTCAACTGATATTTCTGTTTCCCGTGTTGTTCTACACCCAAATAATTGTTATACTCAATTGTCATTTCACTCTACTCTATTGTATACCACATCTACAATTGCTTAAGATGCACTTTATAATGTTGTAATTAGTGCAGTATTAAGATGATACTCATACTGATAGCTGCCATAATAGTCAAATGCAAGTATCACGTTTCGTTGCAGCTCGCTCTCGCTACACAAGCGATCCGATAACAGTGGGTAGATTGAATTGATTGAAAAGCTTTTAACATCTAACTTTTCGTTTCATTTGCAGACACTCGACGCGCTCGCTTGGCCGGCTAAATGGTCGCGCGCTTTTTGGGGTCGGTCGCGTCCGCACCCCTTTGCAGTGCACGCACAATCTGCTTGGCATTCTATGCATGCGAGTGTCACGCATGTGGGCACACACACCGCACGGCGCTTGGCGCTAATAGTTGTTGTGTTAAGTGAGTGCAAATTGCATGAAATGTACAAATGATTCCTGTGCACCCATTCACCGCACACGAAAAAGAGAACAATTACGATTCAGGAGCACAATGGGCGCCGGGAAAACATCATTTTTTACGTGCAGTTGTTTAAAGTTTTTCTAAAGTGTCAAGGAGTTTTTTTTCACTCGCTAACTGCTACAATTTAAATTGCTTGTCTATCATTAATCTTGCAGCAAATGCCACCTTTTCCTCTCATTGTTGTCACTTCTTAGCCAGTCCCAAGCTCTTCATCTACTATTTCGCACAGAGCTTACAAAATCGTCCTTCAGCATTGCGGGTACTTTTGTTAATTCGTATACCAAAAATATTCTCATTTCATTAAAATTAAAAGTCCACTGAGCTACTTATAATCAAAGAGATAAATTGATATTTTAAGAAAAATACCACAAAATTTCTGACTTAATTGAAAAGCAAACATGCAAATAAGTACCAAACAACAGTGTTAAACTGTAAACAAAGCCGACTGTACCATTGAAATACAGATACGCAATCCCGAGGGGGTGATCTGCTCATCTACGTTCCCCTGTGGAATACGCAATACGCTTGCGAGTACACTAACTGAATACAAACGCATATCACGAATTCGCCCATGTACGAGGGTAAATCCAGGCTAAATACTGTACGTTTGCCCTTACAGTATATCAATACACAGCGTCTGCCAATTTTTCAATTAAAATATCAAAAGCGCATTACACTAACATGTCTCCCAACTTTCTAAATTGCTACAATTTCATTTCAAACTTTAAAAATTATTTCAAAAGTTTTTCGAACAAACGAAATTAAATCTACGTTAAATTTCACTCGGAAAATAATTTTCGAATCCTCAGTATACTGAAACGCATACCTTTTTAAGGCTTTTTTAAGTTTACGCTAGGGATTTAGGTGAGGTTTATGAGTTACACATTGTTACGCATTGTATTCCACTATCTGTATTTTCACAACGTGTGCTTAAGCCGTGATTATTTAATAGCGAAATCTATTACAATAACAGTGTCGTTCTGGTGATGCGCTCGATACGTTCGTGTTGTATATAATTCGCTGCCATTTATTGTGCGCTCCACAGGAAAAAAATCAATCTTCTACGTTTCATAGCCATTTGGGTGGTACATTTACGTCACGTCCATGCGCTCATCAATTCATCAGCAATCAAACTAAGCTTAAAGAAAAACATAAGGACAATACGCGCAACCTTAAGACTGTTAACCTTACAAACGCAAGGATTTCACCAAGCGCAAGTTGCACAAACATTGAATTTATTCTCATAAATTTTATTCACTGCGAACAGCTACAATAATAATAAATGCAAACTACCCTCTGCTGTCCCTCGAAAAAAAATTGAAAAACATTTCCATCACAATGCCTAATTACGCAATAAATCGGCAAAAATTTTGAAATTGTGGAAAAATCGATTACGAGTCCAACTATGATGATCTGTCATCGCAACGTCGAAAATCGGCGCGCAATTGACAAATGCGGCAATGACAAATCACCGCATATGCGTTTGATTGAATCGGTACGGCCGATGATGCGATGATGACTTCGCATTGTGATGATTCGTCGTGATTTCTCAATCATTTGCTTTTTGGCCGGCATTATTGGAAAATGCGCAACAATGAGCAACAATGTGTGGCGCGCAGGGGTTGAACGCAAACGCAAACGCATGCAGAGTGTGTGCGTTTGCGTGCGTGTGCGATAATATTCGCTTCATCATTAATGTCATTCGCGCGCGATGTGCGACCGTTTGGCGAATTAGTTGCGGCAAGCGCCTTGCTTTTCATTACCGTGTGCGCACAATGCCAACGTGCTTTATTGATGCGGATTTAATAGGCGTGCAATAGAGGCATTCGCTTTTTTCTTCTTCGGCACAACACTTCGACTCCTCGGCGTGCATGTGAACGCATTCTCAAAGCACCCTTGGAATTAAAGTATTTGCTAATATTTGCACAAATGTTTCCACAATGCCAATGTATGTTTGTCTGTCATTTTAGCAATGATCGGATGTCTTTATATATTAAGTTACCACGCCAGTAAATGTATTTCAATAAAACTTGTTCATTTTTGTACATTTGCAAAATTAATTTCCCTCTAAGGATTCCGCATGAATTTCATCAATTTAGTACATAGTTTGTATTGCGTTTGAATGCTAATCGAATAATCTCATCATCTATCTGTTTATGCATTGATTGATAACAATGAATTTGCTGCCTCCTCAGGCCCAAATTATACCCTATTATAATCATTACGTTTATTGCAATATCATTTTCCTCGCTCCGTTTTCAGCGCGTGGTGGCGCGCATTCAGTGTTTCGGCGCGGCGGACGGGCGAACGGCGAGCATAATCGGGCGCATGATAAATGAAATTTTGACAAATGACGTCGAGTGAATATGACATATTACTTATTGTTATTGTCGTCGGTTTATTGTCGCTGCAGCGAAACGAAACGAGAGCCGAAGCAATGAAGCTGCAGATGAGGACGAATGAATGGATTTGCCGTTTCGCTGAAGACGAAAACTCATAACTACAGAACGCATAAAACACAACGTGGCTGGAGCGATTTTCGGCGAAAAAATATGTCTCAGCCTTTAATTAATTGATCAACGTCAAAAGTTTAATTGTTTTTTCCCAAAAACTAAAGTGATTGCGTGGGGGGCTGAAAAAAAGTTCAATTGCGTATTTCGACAATAATAAATGTAGGTACATGTAAAAGTGGTGCTCGCGGATGGAAATGATTGAAAATGCTAGAAATGGAGCACAGAGATTTGACGGCTGCGTGTGCCGCTTGCCAATGCATTCCCTCTCCGGCTTCATGTTCCTTGGCATCACGCTGATAGCGTTGTTGTAATATAACATGCACGCGTCATGGGCCGCCGCCACCGCCGCCGGGAGCGCGCGCGCTCGCTTGCAGCCGCAGCGCGGCCTTTTTCCCTTTTTGGGCACCGCCAGTCGGCCGGAGCGAGAGCCGCCCGCCGCCTCCATCATCAACCAGCGAAACGCCGGCCGCTCGCTGCCTGCCTGCCTGCCGATGACAGCTGCCATTCCGCGAATTTAAACAACATCAAAAATCGCTGCTCGCACGCCGAACACACACACACACGCATACCTATGTAAAAACTTTCACATGTAATGCAAATACATGAGTTGGAATTCAGTTTGGTGATTTTTGATTTTCTTCTTGCATTTCCCGAAGCTTTCTCACCAGTGTGTCAAGCTCCAGACTCGCGTTGCAAGCGAACCCGGGTTGTGGATTTTATTTATGAAACTAGGATTTCTCTGTTCGCGATCTGTATGAATTATTTTAGCTGTCAGAGGTATGAGAAGTGATTAGATTGCAATAGACACACTGTATATATCTGATGGGCATAGGTGTGGTGGTGATTTAGGGGTTTGGAGGCGCCGTTTAAATTTCCAATTACTCGTCAATCAAAATTAAACGCGCCGATCAATTATGCGCATACGACGCACACGTATACGTTGTTATTCAATTTGATACACATTTGTCGGTATATTGCTAACGCATTCGCGAATCTAAGCTGGGAATTTACAACATTCTGCATATTGCAAAGCATAAACAAATAATTCCATGCCAGATGTACGTACACACATCCAACCTAAATATATGCACCATGAAAACATCTTGATACTCGCAGGATAATTCCGAGTTCTCAATATAAACACATACGCGACAAGTGATAATCTGAGGAAATTCGATTTTTTCACCTACCTTGCTATATTGCAGCGACTCACATTATGCATACAGTGGAAATGTAGGTTGGCGGCGTCCAATTGGGAAAGCGTCGCATTTCCCAGCGGCGGCGTGCAGCTATATTTCCATTGGCGCCCCACCCGGCTGAGCGCCGGCAAGAATACAAACGCACCCTCAACGATGCCGCCGATGCGATGAAACACTGTCTTCGCGGGGGCTCCGATTGAAACGTGGCTGCTTCGAGCACATTATCGTTTCGATTTACGCACGTCGTTTGCCACTTTACACTGATTGTGAATACGATGAAATGTCTACCATTTGCGTATTTTTCACTTAATCACATCGCAATTTTCGTCATAAAACAATCACTCTCAGCATATTTTTACCTGGAAGACGATAAATATGTTTATTTACTTAAACCTGCATAAATTAGTTGATTACTCGTCAAAAATGTCACCAATAAACAAACATATGACAAATGACTTTCAGGAAATAAACAATCGGCAATGATCGTGTACTTTCGAAACAGTGTTATAAAGTTTAAAGAAATTAGAAAATTCAAATTTAAATTTTAAATGAATTGTCCTGCTTATTATCCTGTTTATTAGTCCTGAATTTTCTTTTAGAGCGCTATTAAAAAGTAGTCGTATTATTAAACGACCAGTTGTCGCATTAATTTTATTGTTTATTTCTTTGTTTCGTTGTTTGAATTCGTCTGATTTAAATGAGCAATTTGTATTTTAATTTAATGCGTCGCTTATTCGTCCTTGTTATGTTTAAATTAAGCTTTGTTTGCGTCCCAATGCAGGTACGCAATTTTTCCCGTTTCCTTCTTCGCCCTCGTGTTATTTCCTTTTTTCTTGTTGTTGCTGTTGCTGCTGCTGCTGCATTTTTTAGTGTTCATGCTCGCTCCTGCTCGCCGCCACCGCTGCCAAGCATTCACGTCCTGTTTCATTTCGTCGGCGCGCGCGCGCTTTTTTTTGCGCTCCGTGTGCGCTTTTTTCATTTCATTTCGCATTCGCTCAGGAAAATTGTGGAAAAAATTCGGCCCGCCTACTTCGATACGCAGGCATTTTCATTCGTTGGCGCGTTTTCCGCCGCCGCCGCAATAAAACAATAAAAAAAAGTAAAATCAACTCCGCTCGGCCGTCCAACAAAAATGGAAATAAAATCAAAACATTTTGCTTGGCTTCACTTATATTTTCATACACTTTTATGTGCTTATATAATACATAATATGTATTCTCATGTATTTTATGTGCGTTCGAATAAAATATTCCATTTCAGTTTTGCGTTATGATCATTTCCATTTATTACTTTTTATTTCTTGTATTTAGATTTTCATGTTGAAAGTTATCGTCCTTTTGCCTTTTATTGTCATTTTCAGAATTATTTGTCTTCGCCTTTTATTACGCGCAATACAATTTAGAAAATAATAAAGATTGAGTTTTAATGTATGTAAATCAATGAGCTGAACATAATTAAATTAAGAGATATCTTTGAATTAACTAACAAACATCAAAGAAACTATTGCATTTCGTAATAAGAATAGGTAAACTCTGCATGAATAGAATTTCGAACGGGAATAAATACAAAATACGAGCAAGAAATGTTTAATCGCAACTGCTTTATAAATTACCATGATAAACCGAATGAGATAATTAATGAAGCGTTTAGTAATTAGCAGTCATTCCTGGTTTTGTAGCCAGCAGCAATTTCAATTAGTAATTAAAAGGTTAAAAGCTTAGTTAATCCACTTTGTTCATTACTATCGAGAAATTAAATTACTTGTCAGCATCAAATCTAGTTTAACATTTCTCGAAAAATATATTTGCTAATGCTGAATTGAAGTCATAAAAAACAATAAAATCGTGTGTGGTTTAAGTGCATCGACAGTAATTATATCAATATCAAATAAAATTGAGTTCAGCTGTGCGATCAGTAAATAGGACTTCACATTGTCATCCCTGATGCTCGATGGTGGTGTTGATCCGTAGAACAAGAAGAAGAAGAAAACACAGTGAGAGGCAGCGCCACCACCACCAGCGTTGGCATGTCGGGATCGTGGAAACGATTATTGCGGCATTATTCGGATCAAGAGGTCAACCCCTTTTACGATTATATCAATTCGCAGAGGGGTACCTCTTTGCTATCTCAGTCGTACGCATCCCATCGACGGTGTTCCGTCTTTGTTTCGTACAGTTCTTGCCGTATCAAGAACGCACACATTCGCAAAAGTTAAGACCAGCCCTTATTCTCAGCACACCCTGATGCGTTCTTTCTCTTGGCGCGCGCCCCACCATCGCGCACGTGTGATAAGAGCGTATCACGCTCCCACCACCAGGACCAGCCGGAGCAGCGGCACGGGGTGCAAAACCACCACTCCTCTCGGGGAAAGCAAAGTACGAAAGTGTACTGCACACTGCACGTGTAAGTCATACGTGTCCGGCTCATCGTTGCGCATATGAATATTTTCGTTGTCATTGACAATTCGATTGCAAAAGAAGTAACATATCACACATGACAGCAGCTCCGCAGCGCTGAGAACAAGTGCAAGTGATTTCCGGCGTGGTGAGTTTAGGGCTTGCTGAAGATGTTTCAAGAAACCGCGTTGCGCTTGCTGCGCATCGAACGCGAACGCTGTGGTTACAGTGCGGGTCTGAGTGTGACAAGTGCGACCAGTGAGAAAATGCTGAAGACGTTTCAGCACCATCATAACAACAACAATAACAACAACGCATCCCCATTTTCGATGGACAGTTTGTTGTCGCGCGAAAAGTGCGTATCGCCGTCGCATGTCGTCGAGGAGCAAGGCGCTAAGGAAGAGCCGAAGATGCTGGACGTTGGCGAGGAGAAGGAGGAGTCCTGCGAAGATGGCGACGAACGCGAGGACAAAGACGATAAGGACAACGGCGAGCAGCGCGAAGAACTCGTGCTGGCGCGTTTTGATGATTGTATCATTCGTAATAGGATTTGTTCGAATTGCGGGCGGCTTGATTGCGGCTCTCTGCATTGCCGTCTCAGTTTAAGTAGGCAATTTCATGGAAGTGATCCTGATGGGAAGACGGCAAATGATGCTGCTATGATGTGTGCAACTTCTGCCGGTCTTAATCTGACGACAACCACAACGGCTGAAAGAACCAGCAAGCCGCCCGTCCTGAAATTCAGCGTTAATGCTATCCTTGGAGCTGGTAACTTCAATCAACGTGATGGACCTGAACATGAAATGGTCAATGCAAGACATGGATTACATAATTCGATTAACGGTAAGCAAATTATTGCTATTAAAATAAGTTAGATTAATTGTTAAACGTTGAGGTAATCCCGTATGGCGACATTTACATTTTCGGTTAAAATAACATAAAATAACAGCTGTAAATAGTTGTATAATATTGTCAATATAGTGGAGAGAGTTTAGTGCCTCCAAAGTACAGAATGTTGCCCTCTGGGGGTGGCAACATCTGCACGACCACTTAACTCCATACGATCCGACTAAATATATTTTGTTCACGAATGTCTGCCGGGTGTATTTTTTCCTAAAAACAACAAATTTGCGCTATGATAAATTTCGACATGAAATAATTTCAAAATTTCGCTAAAAAACGTAAAATACATTTCAAAATATGTACTTAAGTAGAGTTTTATTAATACACCTTTTTATTAAAGCCAAATATGTTTGTACAACAAATAACAACTGTAATCAATCAAAAACAATCTTCAAAAGGAAGCTTGAACACAAAGTTAAAGTGTTTACACTTTTATTGAGTACTTAAATTCCCACCCCAGGGGAAATATCGAACACTAATTGAGGTTAAAAAGTTTTATGGCAATAAATCATTAAGCCAACAACAAACGTAGCAGGAAGTTTGATGTAATACCTCCTTAAATCTAACGTGTTTGTGTAAGGATAATAAAACTAAAAACAAGGCAAACAATTATTTAATTATGCTCGGTTATAAATGTAGATAGTTTTCGTCTAATTGACAAAAGTTGTAATTCCCTTAATTCAACGTGCAAACATGACTGTCATGGGGGCGGCAGTTCCGTGTTGTCGGTATAAGTATAGCGAACGCGCTGAGAAGCGGTAGGTGTTGACGCGAATCGAGTTTACCCCCGAGGGCGCTTTCGCGAAGAGCGGTCGCACGGACCGCCGCCTCACAACGTGCGCGGCACGTCAACACGGCTGCCGCTCCGCCGGCGGCGCTCGACACCTTCGGGTGCGCGCGTCTTGCCCGCCTCATATCCGGCCGCACAGCGTGTGCATCCTGCGCCCGTAGCCAAAGGAGGCGCTCGTTCGCATTGCTTCCGCATCGTCGCCGGCATTAACTAAGCCGTCAACGCCAACTTTTCAACAACCGCGCCATACACACACACACACATCTACCTTATAACTTATCCCATTTGCTGCGTTTGACACGCGCACCACGCAAAACCATTCCGCGCGAAAAACGTGTTCTCGCGCGGATCGTGTTAATCACTTCAAATTGCTCAGTTGACAATTCAATCGCCTATATTGCACTCTTGTTTTGCAGATTCGGTGATACACGTGACACCGCCGAGCCTGTTGAGTTTAGGCAGCTATTTGGGGCAGCACGTCGGCGGCAATATCGCCAAACCGGTGGCCAGCCGGCCGCCGCACTTCAATCCGCATTTGCTGCTTGCTCATTGTCGACCGCAGCCGTATCTAACAGGTAGGCATTTAATTTCCATCGCCGCCCCAACTCCCACAAATGAACACCAGCCAAATAAACAATGCGGCGTGTAAAACACATAGAACACGCGCGACGAACATGAAAAGTTTGACTCAAAAGAACTCTCTAAGGTTTCTCTGTTTTTGGTGCAGTCTCCACGCCTGTGTCAGGCACACAGTCGACAGTTTTTCCTCTGCCTGGGACATTTCCATGGGCGCACAGTGGTCGTGGAAAACCGCGTCGCGGGATGATGCGACGTGCAGTCTTCTCAGATCTACAAAGAAAAGGTCTCGAGCGTCGCTTCCAGATTCAGAAATATATCAGCAAACCAGATCGCAAGAAGCTCGCAGAGAAATTAGGACTCAAAGACAGTCAGGTACGTGCGCAATTATTATCTGCCGCCTCCATAAGCTGAGCTCATCTTGTAACCGCCTCCAAATGCATCAATTGCACCACCCCTTAAATTTCCCAAATAAATTATTTAGTAGTAGAAAGAAAATTTGCGGACTACAAATTGAAAGTAAAATATTAACTTATATGGTGCAATGGGGGTAATAAATTGTTTGCACTGCGAGGACGCGCTCAAAGAGCTAACCACCACAGCTGAGAAATGTTGCCCCCCAATGAAAGCAGCTCCTGTCGCCGCCGCAGTCGCTGCGAGCTGAACAAAAACGATGCTATTATTAAGAGGCTCCTCGTTAGGAGATCCATCAAAAACATATGTTGCCACCCCGTTGCCGAACGCTTAGTATAAATGATCCCCCTGTTTAGCGTGTTCCCCTCCGACTTGATATCGAATTGCGGCAGCAGGCGAGAGTTTATTTTCATGCGGAATGAATTCGTTGGCCGGAAAATCTATGATTTCTTCTGTCAGAAAGTCGCACAGATTGCGAAAAAAATTGCACATTTTCATGCAAAAAAATCCCATTAATAAACGATCAGTTATAACCTTAAATTGCACAAATTATCACATATTTACGTTTCACTTCGCTACTTATTTACTCACTTTCTATTGTTTTTCTGTGATGGAGATAAGGATAATGTGAGTTTGTTAAAAAGCAAACTTCTTGCGTTTGACAGTTGTAAGAACCGCTAGCAAAGGCATTAATTTATTCTGTCGACAAATCACTTACAGCATTCACAATTAAATGATGAGTGCGCTTGAGGGTGTAAGGATGAAATTAGTGTGGGCGCCGAGCGTACGAAAACTATATAAAAGCACCGCCACGCGTGCATACTGTATGTATACGAGTGGTTTAATCGTTTAATAGTTTCAATGAACAGCGGCGGCGGCACGTGCTGGCCGCATTGCGCCGTTTGAAGCATGGCAAACAATTCCGTGTCCCCCTCAGCAAAAGTGACACGTACACGGATTTACAAGTTTGTCGTTTGTGGGATGACATTACGCAATGTACACGCTAGCTAAATATTTACATACAAGGACATTTTTGAGGTTACCGAAGAGATTAAGATCAGGGGCGTAGTTAAAAAACGCATATATAAAATAAAATAGGGGTCGCTATGTCATTGCCAGACTTTATATGTCAGTTGCAGACTGTGCAAGATAGCAATTAAGTATTAAATGTAAGTAGGGAAAGTTTAGCTGATACGAATTTTTGCATTTTCAAGTGGATCTGTTTAATCTTTATCTCTGGAATCAGATAAATGTGTAATTAATTAATTTGATCTTGTTCCAGGTCAAAATTTGGTTCCAAAATCGGCGCATGAAATGGCGGAACTCCAAAGAACGGGAATTACTTGCCGCCGGCGGTTCGCGCGAACAAACGCTGCCGAATAAAAATAATCCTCATCCGGATCTTAGCGATGCGGATGGCGACAAGAGCAAATTAGATCTTACTGATGTTAATGATATTTCTCCGGCAAGTTCGCCACAAGCACGTCTTTCAATGACCGATTCTCCGCTGGATAGCCGCACCAATATGGGAAGTGATCGTGATCGAGGAGGCGGCGGAGGCGGTGGTATTTATAATCACAGTGATTATCAAACAAATATTAGTAATTATCACATGTACGATACTATGGAGTATGAGAGTTCGAATGATAGCGAGGAGGAAATCAATGTCACGTGATCCTGATGAATTGATCAATTCGGCTGTTATTTTACGTGTAAATTCAACAACACACTGAGATATCAATGTGTTTTGGGACATGTGTGAATATTTATTTAATTTATTGTTTCATATGCAATTCTATCAATTGACTATCGGCGCGAATTTACTGACAATCCAGTTAATAAACTTGGAGTTGGCATGGGGCAATGATTATAAAACCGTATGAGAAATAACTTGTAAATATATATTTAGATTTAAAGAGCAAGAACTGGTATGCAAGATTCGAGTTTCTATATAAAAATTGGATTGATTTCATTAATGTGTATGTAAAGTAAACATTCAACTTATTGTACGAGTAACTTTATCTATTTCGACCAATTATCCTTTTTGAATATTTCCCAGGATAACGTTAGAACGCCACCTATGTGCACTAGATTCATCCTACAGGTATATTCAGAGAACTGTACGATGTGGTTACTCATTTTTAGGAACAGCAAGTGTTTCGTAAACATTTCTATATAATGCAACGTATGACGCAAATTGCAAGGTCAGTTAAATGTTAAGGTGTTTTAAAAATATATAATGAATACTTGTTATCAATCTATTTTGGGACACAATGCAGGCAACTTCATAATGTAACCTCACTTCTGCTTCCGTAGGTTTGTTTACCTTTCACATCTCTGTATATGGAACAAAGTACAGTTAGGTGATTGCATACAATCTGCAATGTTTCAAAGTTGTATAAACATTTGAGCTCAACCAAGCGTAAGTTGCGCCTCGCTGGTTTATTCATATAATTGCCGCTTTTTGAATCGGCAAATTCGTCTGGCGCAGAACGAGTACATGGTGCGCGCAAGTACATTTATTATTGATTTCTACCGTGCTCTATCTGCGCCTGAGTCCGTTAGCAATTGCTACTTGTTGCACTTCGGAAACTCTTTATCGTACATACAAACACATACATTGCCCGTTTCCGCAAAGGCGCCTACCACAATCATACATGAACAAGAGCAACAGTTCGGCGCCAGAAGCTGAGTCGGACGAAACGGTGAACACCGTGGTTGCTCAACAACCTGCCGAAACCGAGCCACACGTTAGTATTGAGTACGTTGACGTCGAAACCGACAATTCAGAAACTGATTATCTCCTACAAGCAGATAACGATTCAACAGGCTCATTATTCAGGTAGGAAATCGAATTTTTACACAATTTTTCTGCAAACAGCTGTTAACAAGCGTATGTTGATTTCGTACTTCATTTGCAGGGCGAATAGTAGAAAAAGTACAATGGAAGCGCGCAACGAGCATCAACTGCATAAACAATTTCAATCTCTGAGTGTTTTTAATTCGCTCGTGGGTTCATTACTCGTTGCCCTGGTGCTCATCTGGTGTACTCATTATCGCGGCGGTTTTGCCTGGCATTCTAATTATGGGTTGCAATTCAATTGGCATCCACTATTGATGACATTTGGGCTTATATTTCTTTACTCACAATGTAAGTTTTACAATAATTTACTGCTACTACATGATTGTATAATCAAAAATTTTGAAACAATTGACTCATGTTGAGCCATAAAAATTTTGTTATCAATACATGTGACAATTAATTTTGCCGTAATCATGCGCGATAAGAACATCCTTCAGATGTTATTGTTGTTGATTAAAATGCGTTTGCCTACTTGTTTATTGGTAATGTGATTGTTATTCTTTTTCAGCAATGTTAATGTATCGTATGAAGCGATACATGGCCAAATCTACTCTAAAACGGGTTCATGCCGCTATTCATATAATTGCATTTATCTGCGCGGTCATTGGATTGAAAGCTGTTTTTGATTTTCATAACTACAGCAAACCACCAAAACCGAATCTTTATTCGTTACACTCATGGATTGGTTTGACTGCTGTCATCATTTTTGCTTTACAGGTGGGCTAATAGCTTTCATATTATTAAACTCATTCAAGTAACATGTTTTAATATTATAGTACGTTCTTGGATTCACTACGTTCTTATTTCCCGGATTGAGTAATGAAATAAGAAAATTTTCATTGCCAATTCACGTTGCAACTGGAACTGCAACATTTTTCTTTTGCGTTGTGGCTGCATTCATGGGCTTTACTGAAAAGATTATTTGGACTCCGTAATTCACTCTGCAGAAATTGCTTTGATATTTTATTTAATCAATTTTAATTTTAGGGATGTAAATTATTCCGAACTACCTGGTGAAGCAGTTCTCGTTAACTTTATAGGAGTAATGTTGGCTGTATTTGCGGCTTTGTCCTTGTACTTGGTGAATAATCCTGATTACAAGCGCCACTCGCAGGAGGACGAACAGATTGTCATTACTGAACATACGGAATAGAAAAAGTTATTACTGTTTCAACTTTGGTGCATAATTTACTTGCTAAATATGTGTAACGCAAATGGTGCTTCTTAAAAGAATTCAATGTGATTAATATTTATGTTATACATATATATGGACGAATATGAATTTTAATTTAATTTATCTACGTATTTATTCGCTAGACCCTTAAATTTAAATTTATGATTTGGTTGGTAAATTGTTGCTTATAGAGCTTATTTAAATTTGCGCACAATTGTTCCAGATACAGATGGTGCTAAAGTGCTATGAAACGGTTCATCGCTAGACTTGTGCAAAGCAGGGCGAGTCGGTAACTGGGCAGTGCGAGAGCCGTCCTACTGTCAGTGGCTGTCAGAGACTGTGAGTCATAACCAACAAAATGCTAATCCAGTGCTGTGTTTCTTTCAACGCTGTGTAGTAATCGTGTTAAATCAGTGTGAAGTGACTATTCGCGATGTGCTGTATAAGTGGACAATCATTTATTCAAATGTAACGGTAAGTTATCTGTGCGTGCACTTGTCAAAGAAAACGGATGTGGTGATGCAGATGAGGGCTGCAAGAAAAAAGCAACATTTGTGAGGCGAATGGGAGAACGACCATGCAGCATGTAGGCATAGATAGAGGATGTCAAAACAACTATAAATAGTCGTGGTGTGCGTATCTCGGTGCAACCACCAACGCACGCGAATATTTATTATGATTGCATGAATTAAAATAAGACATAGCATCGACGGTGATCATTGTGTAAGCATTGTGAACCAACTGGGATGTGCCCGAAATATTTACTCTCGCGATGTTTATCAGGTGCTCGTTGAGAATCTAATTAGGTTTCGTTGTGTGTTAACTGGGTCTACTTCTAATGCACCTCGTAAGTGAATTTCATGTCAGTATAACACCGTATTGACGGTCGAACGATGGTTTCAGTCGCGAAATACGTGGGAAATGTTCACGGCGTATATGCATTGAGGGCACACTTAATTGTTATGCGCAATTGAATGCTGTGAAAATTATATTTTCTTCCATTATATTTTTTATTAACTGTGATCATCGTAATTTATGAGTCATTCAAAATTCGTCATCTGACCAATTATGTTTTATTCAAATGCGTGTTACTTATGAATTCCACCTAATGCAAAACACCTATTTATCTGTTTCCAAACAAATGTTTACACGTTCGTTGTTTTGCATTTCAGCCTGCTAATAGCTATGCAATGAGTGGTTACTGGTCGTCTGATACATACTCGTGGAATGGGATTGTTCAACAATTGAAACTATATGCATCACTTGTGCTCGATTAATTAATAAACAATTGAGCGTCGGACACCATGCAGCAACAGCAGCAGCAAGACGATCGCAAGAAGTTTTATTGTCGTGAATGGGCCTTTCAAAAGCTATCACATTGCTTGGATCAGCGTCCAGTCTCAAAGACGTGTGGGGCTCTGTTATTAGGTATGAATTATTAATCCAAGTAGAGTATGCGATGTTAATTTTCTATTTCGAATTGTTGTTATTTATCCATACAGGCGGTCCTGGATGTGGAAAAACAACTTTCTGCTCTGAGCTATGCTGGCCCTCGCAAGGACCATCCGGCCGACAACAACGTGCACTTAATCGACGATTGTTGGCGCATCATTTCCTCCAAGGCCACAACGAGAAGTCCTTGTCACTTAGTGAGTTTGTTCGTTCGTTGGTCACGCAAATTCTGAACCATTCGACAGAAAGCCATCGAGAGAGATCGATTCGGCGAAAACTTCAGGCGCAAAGCAGTGCACAAAGTAGCGAAGCGTCTGCTAATAATTACGATTCGAATTCGTGCGATGAAAACGCATACGGGAGCTTAGAGGACGGTCGGCGACAGAATGCAACTGATACGCCGCCAATACCTAACTTGCCTGTGAATTCGCGCACACTGATTGCGGACGCGTACTTGGAGAAACTCAAATCCGATACGGAGATACAAATCGCATTGCGCGCAAGGAACATCGAAAACAATCCAGACGATTGTCTGAAGCGAGCACTTTTGTTTCCCTTATTGGAGATTGATCCTCCGAAGACGTCGCTTTTTATACTCATCGATTCGATCGATGAGCATTCATTTGTTTATCTCAATTCGACGTTGACGCGCTCTAAGCCCCGTGATCGCAGCTCGCAGTCGAAAACAATCGCCGAATTACTTGCAAACCATCACCATCTATTTCCGCAATGGCTTTTGCTTGTGTGCACCGCGCGCAAGCAAAGCAAGAGCATTGCGAAGATGTTTACCGGATTTCGCAAACTCTCATTGGACGACTTACGGAAATCTCAGGTTGTTCGCGATGTTCAGCAATACATCTTGGCGCGCTTAGATCAGGAGAACAGTCTCCGTCAGCACATCAGCCGTGACACCGCTGAAATGCTAAACCAATTACACATCAAGAGCAACGGCTGCTTCCTCTATCTTGAGAAAGTACTCGACGGCGTCTCGGATAACTTCATAGTATTGCGAGAAGTACGTGAAATTCCCGGAACCCTAAATGGATTATACCTATGGCTATGCCAGAAGCTATTTAATCGCAGGCAATTTGCGAAGGTGCAGCCCTTGCTAAATATTATATTGGCTGCTAAGTGCGCCCTTAATGAAACGCTGTTATATGATATTATGCGCATCAATAATGTGACACCGGAAGATTTCAAGAAAAGGTTTCAATTACTCGAGCGCGTTATCATCGTGTCACGGTCGGGCAATATTCGATTATTTCATCATTCGTTCGCCGAATGGCTTCTCGACATTAAGCATTGCACGCAAAAATATCTGTGTAACATTTATGAGGGGCATATCGTGCTTGCGATGTATTACACGCTTCACGCGCGGTATTTAAATAATCAAGAAATCTATGATTACGCATTTCATTTGACCCGCATGGAACAGTATTTAGCCGAAAAGGAGTCTAAGGGTGGAATTAGTAAATGTCAGCGCGAAGAATCGCGACGCAATAACACAAACTGCAATAATTCATCACTACAAGATACATTAGAGAAAAGCAACACAGAGATCTATTGCGATCTTAAAGCATTGGAGGAAGTGAAAAAACTAGAAACGGATATCGATAATTTAGAAACATCCTTCGTGGTCGAAGAGAACAATTTTGATGTCGAAGCTACCAATCAGAAAGATTTTCCAATTTATGCGCAAGTCATGAAAAAGGAAAAACGTGAAGAAGATTTAGCGGTAGTGCTAACTGATAACAACAAGTCAAACAAAACGTTAGACGTGCATACACTTACCGTTCTCTGGTTGATATTAAGCGGTTGTAATGTGGAAGAATGTTTATTGGAAGGCAATGAGATGGCTGGCGTTAACTTTGGCGCATTTTTACCGACTGATCCTAAGGTACTAAAACTCCTTTTGGAGTCTGGAGCCGTTGAGCAGAATGACGTAGATGGTTGTGAATATGAAAGCCAAATATCCGTCTCAACGTCATCTGAACGAAGTCCCGAGCCATTATTTGATCTGCAAGATGTGCATGGTCAAGCAGCTTTACACGTTGCTGCCAGACTTGGTCAAGCACAAGTGGTTAAAGTGCTCCTAGAGGCAGGTGCCAATGCCGATCAAGCTGATATGGATGGTTGGACTCCTTTGAGAGCGGCTGCTTGGGGTGGTCATACTGAAGTGGTTGAGTTGCTGGTTAAACATTGCTCTTTAGATTCTATGGATGCTGAAAATCGAACTGCGTTACGCGCAGCAGCATGGTCTGGACATGAGGAAATCGTTAAGATATTAATTAACCATGGAGCTGAAGTCAATTTAACCGATCATGAAGGCCGCACTGCGCTAATTGCCGCTGCTTATATGGGTCACGCCGAAATTGTGGAGCACTTATTGGATAGTGGCGCAAATATTGATCATGCTGATGCTGATGGCCGAACTGCATTATCTGTGGCTGCCTTATGTGCGCCCAGAACACCAGGTGTTGGTGTCGTACAAATTTTATTAGAACGAGGAGCAACGGTTGATCATAAGGATAAGGAAGGCATGACTCCATTATTGGTGGCATCTTTCGAAGGACACAAGTATGAATGATTAACGCGTTATTTATAAATTGCTTAATAAATTTATTTTTCAGAGATGTTTGCGAGTTGCTTCTGGAAAATGAAGCTGATGTAGATCATTGCGACAACGGAGGCAGAAGTCCATTATGGGCTGCTGCTTCAATGGGTCATGCTCCTGTGGTTGCATTGCTTTTGTTTTGGGGATGCTGCATCGATTCGATGGATTCGGAGGGTCGAACAGTTTTGTCAGTTGCAGCTGCGCAAGGTTGTGTCGATGTTGTCCGACAACTCTTGGATCGAGGTTTGGATGAACAACATCGTGATAATAGCGGTTGGACTCCATTACACTATGCGGCATTCGAAGGACATCAGGATGTTTGTGAGGCTTTGCTTGAGGCTGGGGCACGCGTTGATGAGACTGATAATGAAGGCAAGGCACCTCTGGCGTTAGCTTGCCAGGGAGGACACACTGCCTTGGTGAATCTCTTTATTGATAAATACTGTGCACCGTATGATCAAAAACCACACGATGGCAAAACGGCTCTACGACTTGCTGCGCTTGAGGCGCATTACGACATTGTTCAAATTCTGCTTTCACATGGGGCTGATATCGACATGAAAGATTCTGATGGACGAAGCACCTTATACGTTCTTGCATTAGATAATCGATTAGCAATGACGAAGTATTTCGTTCAACAAGGAGCTGATGTGGAAACCCGAGACTTGGAGGGCAGAACTCCATTGCACGTTTCTGCGTGGCAAGGACACACCGAGATGGTGCAATTGCTACTGACCATGGGTAGAGCTCATGTTGACGCAGTAGATTTAGAGAATCGTACTGCATTGCATTCAGCTAGCTGGCAAGGTCACAGCGATATTGTTAAGCTTTTATTGGAACATGGTGCTATACCTGACCACACGTGCAATCAAGGTGCGACTGCATTAGGCATTGCAGCGCAGGAAGGCCACGAGTTATGTGTTGTAGCTCTTTTGGAGCATGGCGCTGATCCAAATCATTCTGATGCATGTGGTCGCAATGCTTTACGAGTGGCTGCAAAATCTGGTCATAGGGGAGTTGTGCGCTTGTTGGAAGAATACAATGCAAGATCTCATAAAACCGCCCATACGAGTAGTAGCGCTAACTCCATAACATCAGGTTCTACAGCCGAAACGAAACCGTCTTGTGCGATTTTATACCCAGGAGCGTCGGAATGGTATGACCAACAACGACGATCAATGGTTTCTCTTGGAAATCATAGTTCGAACTCGAAATCGAGTTCCAATTTGACTGGTTCCAGTCATTCGAGCCGACATGGTGATCGACAACGCGAAGCAAATACTCAACCAATGTCTTTTACACAGCAACTGCAACAATGTAGTCGCGGCGGTAAGACGCGACCGCTGAGCAAATTATTATCTCCCTTACAAAGCGAGCCACAAAGTCCAATTTACGCGTCTCCTCCATTAAGTCCCGTACATGATACCACAATTCCTAATATATTCGGTGAGTTATGCAATGCAGCTAATTTGTTATTCATTAACATGTAATGTTTTTGCGTAGGTGCAATGAATATTTATCAACCAGTATTAAGACAGAACAATTTCGCGAAGGCGCCGGATACACATTTTGCGCGTGACACCCATATGCGCATTATCTTGGGAAATAATAGCGCTTCTAATGGGTCAGCTTCAAAGCCTGAAAAGAATAAAGATAATTCTAGGTACGTTGTAAATTTACATAAAATGCTCCTTATACAATGAGTTTACGCTTGCAGCAATTCAAAACCGAAACGCAACGGCATTGTAACCAATCCTGCGCTACGTTTGGTTGCTAACGTGAAGAATGGCTTGGATACTGCTGCAGCTAATTTACGTAAATCAGCGAGCGGCGCAAATCCAAGTACGAAAACGAACAGTTTTCACTGGCGCAAGGAAACGCCACTATAACAACAGCGGTCGATGGGACATCGACGTACGAGAAGTTTCGTTGATGGTACTACGAGCTTCTCTTATGTCTCAATGTCCTAATTGCTTCCGGTCGCAATTAGTTGAACGTAATATGATTGAAACAACAAAACAATTAACCAAAGCCTAATTACTTGGAAAAAAGGAACAGATAATATGGGTAATTGTAAGTAATTGATATATAAAAGAGGGTTGTACATTTCTATTTTATGAGTGTTCTTTAATTAGCTACAATAGCTGCTGCGCTAATTGCACGCTGATTGTAGTAAAACTAAATGAAAAAGTACGTGAAACGTAATATTTTAATTAAAACAAAGTTGATAAAAGAACACACGCATAACGAAGCAGCACTAGTCAATAGCTATTAATTATTTAAGAAGAGAATAATTATCATTAATCATTATTTTAATTAAAAATTGTATAAAGTAAATTTACGCATTGATCACATAATAATATTTCATCAACATAATGTGTAGATTTACAATTTCACTGTGACGATATGAAATATACGTACGTATGAGAATAATAATTTGCAATAAGTTATCATTTCGTAAATGAGTGGACGTTACAATCTTCTGAATGAGAGATACGCGCACCTAGTCGATTAATTATTTAAACATATTGATATTTAGTTTGTCAGATTATAAATACTGATAAATTGCAGAGCTATTATTTTCGTATACAATTATATATTATATATATCTATCTATTATTGTATTTCAATACACCGATGCCAATATATCGAAGGTTTGCTAGAGGCCTAAAAATCTCAATTAATTTTTATTCTGATAGTTAATACATTGCACACAATAATTGCGATTAGACTTGGTTAGATACTAGTAACAAGCATATTGTTGATTTTGTGATACGTACATCTGTGGATGGAATAGTAGCATTATATATTTATAGAAATTGCAACAGTAATTGTCCCATAAGTAGTCTTTGTTGGATTCCATAGACTTATGCTATACAATATCAATTTTTGGAGTGACATTATCAATAATTATATGTATAACAATAATGAATCAAATTTTAATGATTTCGAAATTCACGATGCGTTATTAATTATCAATATAGATATTGTACTAGTAGAGTGATAGAAATTTGAGTTGCGCTAATACATGAAAAGAAAATTAAATGAAAAGGGAATGAAGAAAGGAACGTAACAGTAGTAAACTATTAGTAATAATTAATATTATTATGTAATAATTATATACATTTACGATTATGATAAATTACTCATGTGAAATATTAATTGAAAAAGAATTCAAGAAATAATGTTGAAACGTTTCTGAAATAATATGGAGAATATTTAATTTTTATACTGCTGCTGATGTATTAAACGTAAAAGAAATTGTAAAATGCGCACGACCGTTGAAAGCACTTAGAAAAATTCAATTGGAGCTGAGTTTGCAGTTCGGTAGATTGCAATTACAGGATAATGAGATGTTACGGAATGAAATTATATTTTCCATTTGTAGGGGGTGCATTTACTGCAATACCAATACAAAAATGCATTTTGAACACTGGATGTACTACATTAGAGCATTTAAATGAGAAATACACCGCTAGTACACGAATATTATAGCAACAAAACAATCACAAAATTATGAAATAGAAGACAATGATTAACGTTATAAACAGGAGGAGCATATTGGACTATGTGCAGTATTAAATAAACACATGTAAAATGAGTTAAGTATTCAGTTAAAGGCGTTCATTTATAAAATCAACAACTTTAGGAACACTTGTATATACGCCAGGATATTGAGAATCAGCACATCCGAGCCCCCATGAAATGACTCCAAGAAGTACTCCGAGGCCAACCATTGGTCCCCCAGAGTCACCCTATATAATTTATTTCATTTAATATGAAAATGTTCCCAAGCATATGTTCTTACAGTGCAAGCATCCTGGGCCATGCCGAAGTTCTGAGCACAAACCATTTGTTCAGATATACTATGTGGTGGAAACATTTTTACGCAATCAGTAGTATTGATTGTGCGTAAGTATGCACTTTGTAGTCGTTCAGATGCATGATTTTCATCGGTTTTATTTATTGTGCCCCAGCCAAGGACTGTGACTGGCAATCCTGTGGAAATAATGGTTTTTGCTGTGGGTAATTTTACTGGCGCAATTGCTCCATGCGCTTTTGTAAAGTCTATAGTTCTATTCAATATTAATACAGCGATGTCGAAATCCCCTGAGCGTCTCACATACTTTGGATGCGATATAGCTTTCGATACATTAACTAATTGACCATCTTTATTATAATAACTGCTTCCAATGCGCACTGAATAAAATTCAGCAGGATAAACATTACCTGGATTCAAATATAAAATAATTGACGAGCATTTGCAGTTTATGAGTTTAACTTACAATGCGCTGCGGTAACAATAACTTTATTTGAAACAATTGCTCCACCGCAAATATGATTGCCTTCTATTTGAATAGATGCCATAAATGGAAAAAAATGTATATCCACTGAAAATCCATTGATAATTTTACCTTCAAATTTGCCATTCAAGAATGGGGTTTGATAAAGCAGAAAAATGAGGACAAGACACTTGTTATACATAGTTCTAAACTAAAACACGTCACGTACAACAATTTTTTTTAATAAAAAGTAACGAAACACGCAAGTGGTAAAGATAAGAAAAATGACATGAATATTTATACGTTGAAAATATTTTAATAATACTTTTAAACATTAAACAATAATACAATGTCAAGATTACTCGCATGTTTAAATGACTACGCTTATCGTAGTAGAAAGTTTCCAAACACTTTTCGATAATCTAATTGTTTTTTCTATCCAGTACAGTTAATTACTAGTTTTGAAATTAGCAAACGCGAAAAGTTGTAAATAACATTATTTACTTTATTATTCGTGAATGTTTCGACGTATGTGCAATTTTTTCTTTTACATTGATCGATTAATCATTGGGCAATGGGGATTTACCGCAAAGTTGACCTTTATGATTATGCTGCTTGTGGCGTCAGTTCAATATTAGCAGTCGTAAGTGGTCAGTCTTGTGAAACATAACTACTAAGATGAAATATTTGTACTTGGTAATAACTTTAATTATAAAATTTTCGTGTGTATTCTGTGATGAAAATGCGTGTAATTGGGTAAATAGAGTTTTACAATGTCGAGATGTGGAGTATACTTCGATAATGTCCATGAATGTAAGTAGCCAACAGAATTATTTTATACTTTTGTTGCTAATTTTATATTATTATTTTCATATATTAAAGGGTCGCAATTTTACATCTGCGGAAATTTATAATTGCAACTTATATAAATGGGAAAAGACAAATCAGTTAGCGTTTGTATCAAGTCTAACAACAGTGAAATTGCATTGCAATATATACGAAGTAACTGAAGGTTGTTTGGAATCAGCCGAGAAGCTTCAAGTTTTGGATTTAAGTTCGAATGTATTGAATAATATTCCGCCGGAATTTTTTCCACCAGGCAATCATATTAAAATACTCAATTTGCATGGAAACAAGATAAAATTTAGTACAACAAATAATAAAATGTTCAAAAACTTGAATAAGCTGGAAAAGTTGGATTTATCGCAAAATAGAATTAATTTAATTGGAAATGCTTTACATCCGTTGGAAAATTTATTGACTCTAAACTTGTCTGGGAACGTGATGAACAGATTGGTCGAAGGAACATTTGACTATGCATACACCAAAAACCTCAAAAATATTGATCTCTCTTTTAATTATATTCATAACATCGATGAAAATATATTTTGCTATAATTTCGCTCAACCAAATATTGATTTAAGACATAAAAGGAGTACTGTACAATTTCCATTGGAGGAGTTAAATTTGCAAAATAATTTGCTGCAGGAAATACCGAAGACCATATTCAGTAAAATGCATAACTTGCGAGTGTTGAATATTGCAAATAATCGTATTGATAAGCTGGAAGAAAATACTTTTGTTGGTATGGTAAATCTAAAGAAGTTGTTTATTAATGGAAATCCAATCAAATTTTTACCAAACACCATATTTCAACCGTTGATCAACTTGGAGGAATTGGATATGTCAAATATGAAGCTCAGCAGTTTACCGCAAATTTTATTTACGCAGAATATGTTGAAACGATTAGACTTTTCTTACAATGATGTCAAATCAATAGATGTGAAAACTTTTCAACCTCTGACTAAAATGGTCTATTTAAATATGAGTCACAATCGGCTGGAAACTTTTTCGAAAGGACTATTCGAAGGAACGTCTGAAGAACACTCTTTACAAATTGTTGATTTCTCTTGGAACAAAGTGCATACTCTTGAACCAGATATCTATAATATGGAATCACTACTTGAAGTACATGCACGTGGAAATCATTTGAAATTTATTGATCCTGGAGTTTTCTCAACGTGTACTTTTCCTGTGCTGTACGTAGATTTCCGAGATAATCGGCTTGTATATATGGATCTGGAATTTTTTGATTGGGTACCAAATTTGGAACAGTTCGAAATGACTGGTAACCCCTGGGAATGCAAATGTTTTGACAAATTACTGCAATTTTTAAGCAAACGCCATATTACTTATACAAAAGCAAGATATTTTGAAGGGCAAGAATCAACATGTATTGCATTGAATCCTTTCGAATGCAAAGTGGATGAAAAACACTACGACAAATACTACGATCTATTCGTAAAAGCAAATTTATACTCAAGATGAGAAGCGAATCTTAGGGATCAAAATACTATGAACAAATGAACGTTGTAAATTAGCTTTATTATCATTGTTCAATTTCTTCCTCTCTTCATGAAAGCATCATCATTGTTATTTCATTTTGTGTTAGCAATACTCATATGCATGCCACAATATCTTGTGTACAGTAATAATATTGTTGTTAGCATCAGGAAAACAAAGAGTTGCTGAATGTTTTCAAAGAGTTTTGCTCATTTTCTTGTCATTGTTTAACCCACTTGCCCAAAAACTTACTTAATTTTTACATTTTAAATTTTGTAGTATGAATCGTATGCTCATTTATGTATGTTAAGAATGTGTGTAACGTGTATTTATTGATTTACACATGGGCTAAACTAATGTGAAACAATTGTTGTCATTATCATTGTCGTATCACTGTGGAACAAACACAAATCGTTTGTTAACTAATCTTGTACAGGTCGTTTGTTAACTAATATTTTATAATGATATGTGATACAATTACGTCATCATTTAATATAACAGAGAAATTATTCGTGTTGAGACAAAATCATTAATTAATAAGTATCAAACAAACACTAGTGACAAAGCTAACTATTTATTGATTCCGGTTTACTCTTAATTATATTTATATATGCTTTAGAGTTTTTTGGTTGACTTATTCATTTAGTGGCATTTTATTACAATATGTATAATTTTCATATGCATATTAAACTCTTAACAAATAATAGATTAATTGATAAACGCACAATAGTATAATAAATGTAACAAACAGGGTGGTTAATGGACAACAATAACAACAAGACCAAAAACAAAATTAGTTTTACATTATGTAAAATAGTGTACTAGTATGTATAATATGATGCTCTCTTTACACAGCGTGTAACTTTATTTTTGATATGATTTCGCTATAGGATGAAATTTTGTGCATTCATTTCACTCTCGCTACAATGAAAATGAGATTCATTAAGAAAAATATCATTAAAGCTATGCGTTATTTTTTCTTGCATTAAATTGCAGCAAACAGACGAGTCTTATACATGTATAGAGAAGTCATACCAAAAAAATCATTTCCATCATTCTCTTCTTACAGCGTTAAAATGTTTAATTGTAATGATGCAAAATGCCACAATTTGCTCGTTCAATGTCCTTCAAAAGCGCTTAGTAGATATTAGGTGTAT
Source organism: Anaulacaspis nigra (assembly GCA_030264675.1). Taxonomy (NCBI): domain Eukaryota; kingdom Metazoa; phylum Arthropoda; class Insecta; order Coleoptera; family Staphylinidae; genus Anaulacaspis; species Anaulacaspis nigra. The sequence goes on along the minus strand of JARJDV010007296.1, from coordinate 1,083 downwards.
GTTCACGTTAAGTAATTATTCCAAAAAGAGTTTTCTTTTGCATTCCTTCATTTTACGATGTACATTAACGAATGAGAATTTCATTCAAATCGTTAGCTACAAATTTATTCACATAATTATTGTGTTCAAAGTGTATTTCAGTATTATGTTTGTGTGTTTTGTTTTACTTTGTTTTTTCTTTCGCAGACATCATTTTCATTTGCATTCCATGCGCGTTAAATTGGTAAGTAATTAATTAATTGTAGTTAGTTGTAGTTTAGTTAGATTAGTTAAGTATTCATGATATAGTAGTAAAGATAGCAATTAATACGTTTCAAAGACAGAATAATAACCAATCGAATTTAAAAATTGAAATTGTAGATGTTTTGTTAGGTTCATGCGTTCGTCATTTTTTTTGCATCTTTTTCTTGTTTGTTACTTTGCTTATGTTTTGGTAGTATATTTATATTATTTACATTATTTATATGCATATATGTTATTTTGTTAGTTATTTTATTTGTATATGGATAGATTGATTTAGATTAGTATTTATATATATATATAATTTATGTATATATATAGAAATTTGTGTAATTTATTGTTTTTTTCATGTACATATCTAACAATGTACACAAGAGTTACCACTTTGCATTTGGTTTTGATTGCGCTTGCATAAAGTGATAACCGATTTATTTTGCATTCACTGAGTGATATTACATATAATTATATTAATTTGTTGTTGTTTTTTGTTTATAGTTTGCCAAATATTCAAGATGGGGAGTGGAAGAATGTCAGAGATCTCTGTGCTCGATTGATAGACGTGTGGAGTGTGAGTGCAAGTATATATAATACATGATGGAAAATTATTGATAAGTAACAAAGATGGTACGATAAGAAGCAATCGATTAATAATGGGCGGCGGTTTGTTTATCAAATATTTATGAATTCTTCAATGCCACTTGCATGTGTGTTGCATGTGAGATGCTTTGTGTGCGTGTGTGCGCGCTTCATTCGATTTAAAAACTAACAACCATAATAGAAATAGAAAAAGGCACAACAACAATCAATACAGTTTTGCACTTCATTAGTTCGTAACTCGTTTTT
>JARJDV010007295.1:0-11770 GCA_030264675.1 Anaulacaspis nigra | reverse complement strand
TAATATAAAAAAAATTACCTCAATCCCCAAGTAAATTGATCAATAGTGGATTGATAGTGAGTGCAAGCTTCATCATTCATGCTCCACCCTCCTCCAATGAATTCAAGTTGACCGTTTTTAACAAACTTACGAACTTGACTTTTCACAAAGTCATGTTGCTTAATCCACCACTTCCAGAAGAATGCAGTTTCCACGTATATAAACCTTAATATTTAGTGATATTAAAATTTTTTGAAAATTATGACTACTTATTATGATAAATACCTGCGATTTGGATCTTTTTGAAGAGCACCTATTACAGAATCTAGAATATATTCCACACCTGCTTTTTGAATACTGCTTTTGCCTAGAATGATTGAAAAACTAATAAGTAATCAAAACGATTTTCTAATAGTTGAAAATATAAGATAATAATAAAAATTATTTAGCACTTACTGCCATAATAATATTGGTCAACAGTTTTTAGCCAACCAACGTCATCGTGAGTATGAGGAACAATATGAACATTAATTGCGTCTTGTTTAATTAGATGACAGGTCTGCAATATAATAATTGTGACCAATAAATTATTGTTGCTACTTATAATAAATTGATACGCACATCATAGCCACAATTTGGAGCATCTTGATGTGGTCTTCCTGTTACAGAATTAAAATTGAAGCACAGGAGCGCAAATGCGCATAACTTGATAAGAAAATGCATAATTACTGTTTGTTTTAATGCAACTTAAACATAACTGTAATATAGTCGAAATTTTATTTAACGTGAATATATTGGCTGTAAGAACGATTTGCACGCATCAGCAGCTTGAACACGAATGAACTTAAAATCAATCAGTCAGTGAGCAAAGTCTCCGCGCACTGCCTACTGAATGTGACTTACTTAATCAACAATAAACAATGAGTTGGAGTCTAGCACATTGCATATAAATGTCTAGCACATCTAATGCAAAGGAAGAAGCCACATACAGTGCTTGAGCGCACAAGATAAATGCGTTTAATTATAAATGTGGAATCTGTTTATGTATGCTTGTTATAGATTATACTTTGCTGATAGTATGTTTTTGTGTGACCTAAGACGATAACATTGATATAGAATATTGCTGCTAATTAATAAGCATTATTCTCCCATAATTTCCATTAACAATTAAAAATGATATAATTATGATTGGTAGTTATTTTTAGCATTTGCAAAATTAACAAATTTTGAATTATTAACAAACTGATTTCAACTCTAACATTTAGTTCTTCCTAGTGTTAGTGATATTATTGCAAACATTTCAACGCCCAAACATAAATAGTAATTACACTACATATTCGTTTTCAATGTGAGAAACGCACATTTTGAAATCCCCTTTTCTTAAGGCGCAAACAGATGCTGAAATATTGGAGAAAGTTAGCATATAATCGGTATGAAAGATCAAGTAAATATTTCAATGTTTAATTCACATCCAAACGCACATTCAACTAAGCAGATTTGTACGAGCCGGGAAAAAATAAATTTCAAAGAAATCTTAAGTAGACTAAGTTGAACATATATCACAAGCGCAAAGTGCATCGACGCATTTCTATTGCGACATTCAATCAGCGACAAGAAGACAAATCGACCTCGTAGTTGAGTAGACAGAATTCCAGACATAGAATGACCATTTACCGTTGGTCGTTGTTCATTGAAAATTCATTTGAAACTCCGTGACAATGAACACGGCCAAACGGACAAGAACTTAATCTATCTTCGTTGATTTAACTATGCGCAAGTGCTTGTCACACAATAGGTTTGCAGTATTTTATTCATGTAGATTTTCACTTGGCTGTATTGACGTATGTCCTGAGCAATTTAAGCAACGGTAACAAGCCATAATTATGTAATTATATAATGCAAAACTCCCAGACTTGACGTGCGCGAAATCGTTGTCTTAAGCACCTATGTAGATTCACTATTTAATTAATTCTCGATTGTGGTCGTGCAATATAAAGTTTACGGTAAATTATTTCCCATAATTGCTTTCTACGGAGTTCCATCACCCAGAGCAATGCAACTTGTGACAAGTTCAAAGTTATATAAAGTTACTAAGAAAAATTAAAGCAGTATAATATATATCGATATTACTTGATATTTTATTAACACATATAAAACTGTTGTTTCAGTTAATAATAATAGATGCAATTACATTTTAAGACAGTTTAGTATAAAAATACGACTGAGATATGCCAAAGAAAATTTAAAAATAGAATTTTGAAATCTTCTTAGCTCATCGTTTTTGCATGAAACTTTAATAAATACACATCTTACGTTAGATTCTATTACTAATAATTACAGAAATGCACAACCATCATGATGATTTTGATTACTTAACGTAAATGAAACTGACTTAAAATATTCACATTATGATATGAGAATGTTTCTTATAACGTTTTAATACTTCTATAATAATGCTATTTCAGTATATTGAGTATCATGTTGATATGCTGGATGGAGTTATGAAAGTGATTAACGGTTCATAAACATACGACGATATTAATATCAATAAATAAAGCCACAACATCTTAAGTAACAAATGTAATTATATATGTACCCTGTTTTGTATTTTGAACTTATTCACATTTGGTTCCTCGGTTCAATTAACGCTTTTCGATGTCGATTTAATCTGGTGTGAGAATAACCACGGAATGATTATTTTTGTGAGGCAACATACAGAAAGTTTCACTGGTAAAATTCTCACTTAGACGACCAAGTCTTTCACCCTGCAGGCAAAGAAACAACAAGGCTTAGAAATTCGTAAGGGGTAAAAGAAATAATTATTACTTGGATTCCTCCGGGCGTAACGAGTTGTTTTGAAGCGCTCCTTGCGTTTCTCGTTTGAGAATCGTCCGGCAATGAGTGTCTTGCAAGCGGATGACAGACGTGCTCTTTATTCCTGTCTGAAACAAATTTTTGTCACTTAAACGATTCCCAACTTTTCAATTGCGTTTTGCGCACGATTTAATTGAATTGCAATTAGCGTGCTTGTGCTGACAGTACGCGTGTCGAGCGGAATTAAATTGACCTAATTAATGACGGTGCATTTGAAGTTACTACTAGTGCGCTTCTACAAAATGCAAACTACATGTGCGCTAATCAAATCAATACGAAGGCGTTGATTAAACTTGGCATAATTTGTGGCGGCACAGAAGCAGAGAAGCAGGTGACACATTTGATTTGCGTAATTGGCCGTACACAACATTACCACATTACCGGTTTTACTGCGTCCTGCATGCTCGCTGCGCAATCCGCTCCTGCTGTTTCTATGATTCACACCGTTATTAAACAATGAACTGCACGACATAGTAGTACATACAGACGCCCTACCTCTTGCGGATCTAAAACACGATCGTGTCAGTTGACATTAGCGTGGGTTACGGACAAGCATTATTTGCCAATTATATGTTTTTACCTGAGATAGCGTTCACGACATGGAAATAGGTGCCTCAAACAACGGTTCGATGCGATAAATACGAGGAATGCATGCATGTGCGGTTTTAATTCGGTACGAACTTCGCTGTTTAGGAAACAGTACAGTATTGCAACAACAAATCCCTAAAACAAAGTTCATGTTATTTATACACGTAATCTAAAACACATCGAAAACTTCCGGTAGTTACCTGAAAACTAGCAAACAGTAAATCAAAAAATAACCATATCATTTCAACTGTTTCGTTAGCATTGATAGACATTCCCAAAAAGACTGCATAATGTATTCCAAAAAGCGGTGCTAGTACAAGAGTTGAACGAGCCCATTTGCGATAACTTCTTTCTTCTTCTTGATTAGGTGCTTGCAATTTACTATAAATTACAACTGCAATGCGCACAAAAAGCACCATATTCAACTGAAAGACAGCGCGTATTAATAATTTGCTTGAAGTACTATAAATAGATAGTTGGTGTACCAGAATCGAAACTGCTGTTGGTATTCGTATGATCATGAAAGAGATTGTATTATCATGAGTAGTCCAGCAAAATGTATCCGAAAGCCAAATTCGTGACGCGGCCCAGACAGAAATTACAAGAAGTGGCATACCCCAACCGAGTATTATGTATTGCGTGATTTTCTTGTTTGAATCGGCAAACATTGAACGAAATATGAGGTTGTATAAATATAGACCCTCCATTAATATCCACGAGTAGTTTGCGGTGATAAAAAAGTTGAAGAGACTTGTGAAAAGTTTGCACTGCCAGTTGCCGTTCTGTAAATACATTCTAGTTATATGTTGTTTCAACGTGATATTGAAATCATACTCGAAGATTTTTATTAAAAAATATAAGTCCATTTTGTTCCAATATATCTGAATTTAAGCCGACACCATCAACAAACAACATGTGCTTTAATAATGTAATACCTGCCCTCATTATAAATGAAGCAAAGAGGTGCATATGTAATTTATTTCGTGCACAGTGTAATTTCCTGGAATATTATTTATAAGCCATAGAATTCTAAATAAAATATTTACTTACTTTATGGAAAACATAATTAGTAATGCAAGCATCAAAGTAAAAAAGGATATTGTATACCCTGTTTGTGCCATACATTTTATCATATGAATATATGGCTCTAAATGTGTTTTATTTCTTGAATTTGATATTGTTACTGGAACTTCAACATCATTGCTATTGTAACAATTGGTGTAATTGGTCCAATCATTCCACGTTCCATCAGAAAGACATTCTTTAATTGCCATTTGATCCTGAAACAAATATAAATTTCAAATTATCGTTGAGATGGGAGTTGCCTACAAAGTTGCGCTCGAGCGCCATCACATTTTGCGGTTAGAGTCGTAGTGAGCACGTGGTGTTGTGCGTTGCGTTTGTTTTCGTTGAAAGTTGTCGGCTGTTATAATCGTATTCATTAATAATTTATAATATAACTATTAAAAGTTAATCATTCACGATGCCGAAGTCAAAGAGAGATAAGAAAAGTAAGTAATATCTTCATGTAGTATAGATTCTTCAATTGTTTCATGTTTAACCTTAAAGTAGCACATGTAAACTCGTACAACGATTTAAATTTATCGATTCTTTTAGTATCCCTGACGAAAACTGATAAGAAAGGTCTTGCCTTGAAGCAACGAATTGTTGACGATGTTCGAAGTTGTGTTGAAAAGTACAAAAGTGTTTATGTCTTTACCTATGACAACATGAGAAATGAAAAGATGAAACAGCTTCGGGAAGAGTGGAAGCCAAGTAGGTTCTTCTTTGGCAAAAACAAAGTAATTGCAGTAGGTCTAGGACGTACTAAGGAGGATGAAGTTGAAGATGATATCCACAAGGTATAATACAATGTTCATTTTAAAATAATGTTTGTAACTTGTTGGATGATACATTTCAGTTATCAGCAACATTAAAGGGCAGCAGTGCACTATTATTTACTGATTGTACAAAGAAAGAAGTTGTTGATTGGTTTAATGATTTTGAATATGTGGACTATGCTAGATCAGGATTTAAAGCAACCCAAACAATTAAGTTAGAGGCTGGACCATTAACACAGTTTTCACATGCTATGGAACCCTATTTAAGACAGTTAGGATTACCTACAAAATTGGAGAAAGGTATAGTTTGTTTCTGGATGATATGGGTGCAATTATTCATGTTTCTGTATTTTAGGTGTTGTTACATTAATATCAGACCACACAGTTTGCAAAAAAGGCAGTATATTGACTCCAGAACAGGCAAAAATTATTGAATACTTGGAAATTAAGTTAGCTAATTTTAAATTAAAGCTGGTAGCTTCATATACAAAAGGAAAAGGATTTAAATCATTGAAGAAGAAGGTTGAAAAAGTGGAAGAAGGTGATGAAGCTGCAGATGAAGAAAATGATAATGCACATGAAGATGCAGAAATGGAAAGTGATGGAGATTGAATGTAATGTTAGGATAATATTAATTTAAGAAGATGTATGAATATGTTTCATTTGAAAACATAAAGTGTATAAAGTAAGATCGGGTCTTATTAGTTTACCTTTAAGAATCCGATCATATATTGTGGACATTCCATAGTTGCAACTTTGCCGGCAAGTGTTGTATTCCAGCATGCTACTCTATCAAATAATATTGGACATCTTGTTAATCCTGAAAGTAATTGTACTTGTAATTCTTCTGGTAACATTTTATTATAAAAAAATGCAAATTGAATAAAACGTTTCTATAAAAAAATGAATTTAATTTCACTGTATGAGCTTCCCACATTTTTTATCCCCGAAGTAAATCGGGAAGTTGCAAGCGGAATTATATTCAACAGCGATAGCAATTTGAGTTCAGTGCGAGAGCTAGGGTGATCCTTTAAGACGAAGTGAAGACAAATCACTGAACGATGTTTTACGGTTACAGTTTCTCAGCGTGCTTCTACATATTTCATGTGATTGAAGAATTTCGTTTCAAATAAAACTGCTTATTTAATTCTGTTCACAACATAAAACTCTATTTCAATTAACCATCGGAATAAAAGTCGTATTTTGTATTCAAGATTTACATTTCAAGTATACTTTACAAATGCATTATTCATCAATTGAAAAACTTGACAGACTAGCTATCCCTTTGAGAATTTATTGAAATTTCGCGGTTCTTATTGCTCCATACGTAACTCGGTTTAGACGTCGGTTTCGTCTAAGAAATCTCAGGACAAATCTACGAAGCAGATCCGTCGTCTACGAAACCTAGTTAAGAATTGTATATCGCTTACTACAATTTTTACTATTTGAGAAGATTGAATATTTGGATGTGTTCATTCACGTTTGCGCATGTAGTAAACTTGCGTAAAAAAGGTTTAATTCAGCTCTGTGTGGTTCCTGAAGCCATAAACTCTCGTGTCTTATTTCATTCCGGACATTTGCATATATCGACAGCTGGATAAAGCATCCTGCTACGAGTTGCCAACTTGCCTGGCACCTTGTTCGCAATAGTTTTTTATAGTTTGACACGTTTCTGCAGCGCCGCATGTAATGAAAACCTTATACCTGCCTCTTATTCTAATAGAATGGCGAACTATGTGCCTTGTTCTCCCATTTACGTTCGATATAAAGGTAAGTTAGCATATATCAATCGATACTTACCATCGTCAAAATTCAACGTCTTATTCATCTCAATGCATTCCCTTTGTACTGTTGCTACCCTATTTAGTTGAAGTTCAATAAGTTCTGTTTGAGAGGTCACGTAGGCCCCCATCATGGATTGATGTTGCATTAAATCTAAAATGTAATAAAACAATTTGAAAATATATAATAATCAAAATTACTCTCGCCATATTAACTAACTTGCAATTTTACATTAAAATTTCATTTAGCTCAACTTCATTTCGAGATAAATAGGGAAAAGTTTGATTAAATTAAAACTTGCAGAATGTGAGCGCGTATGCGAAAAAGCAATGCGATTTAATAAAAGTTCAAAAAACAAGTTCCAGCCCCGTCGAAAGTGCAAAGTTATAAAGTGCCAATTAAATATCCTAATCATCCTAAATTTGTCTTAACTTCGTAACGTATTGCATGTTTGGATTATTCTAAATTCAAGTTAGTAATTTTTATTCCGAATTAATCCCTGATTTATTATTATTTCAGTTATTTATTCTATATGTGTTCGACAAATATTTTTGCGTAATTGGACAATATTGATTCAATTGCATTTGTACCGTCAATACAAATTTAATTTTCAATACTACCTATCTGATCGTAACATTTAATACGTACATTAAATGCATAGTAATTTGTCATAATTTCCTATGGGTTTTGTCAAAATTGTTTACAAGTAAATGTTAAATTTAATTAAAAGCAAATTGCCTCTGCGAATATTTGTGTATACAAATTAGAGAGCAAACATGACATAATCGGTACGTATATGGCGTGTTGTTATTAATTCCAATTAAACCAATTTAAACTGTTCGAAAATCGATACAGCATGAAATCGCTGATGCAAATGTCTGCAATTCCGTGAATTTATCCTTTTGCAGAAAATAAATATAACGCACTAAAATATTACGCACTACCCCATAACGATGATATTAAATTTATGAAATATAAAGAAGCGTGCATTTGCCAAAAGCAACCTTCGTAATCCTTAATGAGAAAACAACTTCATTTTTTAAGCCTTCTTACCCATAAACAAGGCGGAATATGATGAATTATTAATACTGATGTGATTACGTTATTCATGATATATGAACGTGTATTATGAACAAATGTCGTGAATGGCAAAGAAGTGAGTGATAAACAAATGGATGAATGTAACGCAAAGGAGGATTGAGCAAGGGTGACAAGTGAAAAGCTCTTCATGCTGTATAATCACATCGCATAAAACGGCGCTGTTTTAGTGGATGTTTTCCTTATGAACGTCCATTTATAAACATTCCACTTTATGCGCATAAACACAAGTGAACGCCTATATCTGTATCACGTTCATTCAATTTGACTAATTGCTGCAGTCAATATTGACTTTGCATAAATTCGCATCAACACGCGCAACTCTTTAATAATAGTTACCAAGCGGTACGCAAGCACTGAACAGAAATGTTTGATAACATTTCAAGTCCTCAATCTTAGAACGATAATTTTAAAGTACCTATTAGAATACTTTCAAAAGAAATTTAATTAGGTAAAATTTTCATTTGCCATTGAATGCATTCACGAGTAAAATTTGTTTGCAGCGAAATTTGTAATTTCTTGATTGAACCATTGAATTAAACAAAAATAACTTAGGCTGTAATTTCATAAAATTCGGCTATGTACATAGTAATATTGATTTGAACGAAACTTGGTATTGGCTGAACAAGAGAAATGCAAATGAGAAATATAAAATATTCACACAACTTTACAATATTTCTTTGAAAGTCCAGTGCTTCATATTGGAGCTATTACTTGATAATAAAATTTTGCTTGACTTAATTGATAAATTCACGGAAGGCATTTATTTTTTTCACAAGTGCTCATGATTATTCGCAGTGCGTATAAAAAACATTGCATTATCAAGTAAACTTTGGCCTTTTTCCGGTTCATTCCCACTTGATTATAAATTTGCCTTTAAAGTCTACCATGCTAAATAAATAATTAATTAACGCCTATATAGATATTATAAATACATGAATGGATAATTCGAGCGGTATGAATAATTTTCGACGCAATGCACAGTGGATCATAATCAAACATTAATTATTCAAGCGGACAAGCAGCCAATGTATCCTGATAATGCGCATGCACATAATTTATGAATTAAAAGTGCGCTGAACCCCACGATGAGTATACGATTTCATTGAGTTACATTAAGAGCGCAATGCGCTAATTCGAACACGAATTAGTATGATGAGTGTATCATCGATGTGATGTGAAATCGAAACCGTACAAAAGTCGCAAACAAACCAGCCCACTGTAATAATCTAAGTGGCATTGATCAAATAATGCGACGACGCCTTCGACTAACGAAGATGCTTCTAATTAGGTTAATACTTGACGCGCTCTTTCGCTTCGAGCACTCAAAGCATTTCCGCAACGAGCCAATATATTTTATCCTGTGGGATAACGAATCATCAATAATGCTTTCACGAGTACCAAACATTTTTCTTTCACTATCCTTTTGCTTTCCAACTCCAGTTTCAAAATCCATTTAACTTGTTATTACCAAATTTAGCGTTTGGAAATATCTCGCATGAATATAAACAGAATTACATATTAAAATTACGAGAGCTCATATAAATTATTGATAAATTCATAACAAGTTCATAAACACAAAATTATTAAACACGTTTATCGCTCATTCTAAATTCATACTTCCATTACGGAATAACCGCCAATGCGAGTGGTTTTATAAAATACTCGTTCATAATTTCCTATTGTCCATGAAGTTTCTGAAACCACTTTTAATACTCGTACTAGAACTGGAATAGTTGGACGTGTCGTGTGGCAAGTGCTTGCCGCTGCTTTTATTAAAAGTTTTAAAGTTAGCGCTACACGCGGTGATCGAAATAAATTCAGGGCTTCTCTCTGATATTAAAATGACATTTATAGCTCAATTTAACATGTCCATAATGTTATAATTTAGTGCTATTGCAAATTACACATCATAAAAGAGCCGCAGGTGATTTTTTTCCAAAGCTTTGTTTAAAGGCTTGTTTATCGAGTGGAATTAATATTTAATAAGAAGAGTTGATTTGCTTTGCACTCCATAAATTTAAATTGATATTTGATAATGATTTTACTCTGTTCACAAAGATTCTTAAAATAACATTCACACCCCTTTATAAATAACGTTGGCGCATATAAATTATTATATTACGGTACAAACAATAATCAAGTGAATATTTTATGACTTAATCAAAATAATTCACTGACTCCTGATGAAATAGTTTTGAGCGTGACTAGTCTGAATCAAGGATTAGCATAATGTTGACTTTTTTATAAAGCTACTTAGCCATTAACGAATTATAACAATACCTTGATGCATATTGTGCGTGTGGCCGAACAAATTCACCAATAATAATTCACAACAAAAAGGCAAAACACACTAAACCGCTTATGCATACACACAATCAACAAATACTGTTTATAATTCACAGTTCAAAGCACTTAGCGAGCTGGGGAAATATTTCACGTTCGTCTCATCTGTTTTAATCCACTGTTCACTTAACTTAATCTCGGATGTTTTGTTCATTCACACTGGCACACGCATTATCTGAGTGCATCGTACGTACATGAAGGGCGCACAACGCAATGAAATCAAATCAATTGTGTTTCAATGAAACTATTTAGTTGGCACATTACGCGTCGGTCCATTCCGCCTTCACATAATGCATACGACGTATACATATATTGTGTGCATGTGCAGCAGGAGCGAAAGTACAATTAATGATGAATCAAACGAACTGCATGTTTACCCAATCCGACCAAATCTGTATAAATCACAAGCAACGAGCGCACTTTTCAATACACTGTTTGACGCACGCACACGCACCGTATTACCAAACAATTAGTTCGAGCCTTTTAATTTCAAAGATAAAATTCGTAAAGCAATCGATTGTGTATTGTATACTTATGTTTGTTATAAATAGATTAAATTGCAATTGCACTTTTATGGTAGTTTTCATGTAATTCACTCTACATGAAAACAATGTATAGCTTCTATTCTAAGCTGGCTGTTATCATCCAGTAAGTGTAAAAGTATGTATTTTTGATTTATGATTTACACGTTTACTACGAATTCTCGGCAGAAAAGATTTATACGCCACTATTTTGTTTTGCAGGTTGTTTATAACTGTCTTAAATAAAAGTTAGTAACATTGAATTTGCGTTATCGAGCATGTTGTTTAAAAATCATTCGCGATTAATTTTTTTTACTTGAGAACAACATGTGAGCTCGCGTCGTTAAAAATATTAAGATTAAGTAACTCTTAAATCAAAATCTTTAAATAATCTTAGTAGTGGATTTAGAGCATTTAAAACTATGTGATTGTCACTTTATCATTTGTAATATTTTGAGACAATAATCATGTTCAGATTTGATGACGTAAGCAGTCATTTCGCACCTATTATTCCCTGATTAACAATGAAAATGCTAAAGGACTGCTTGAGGTGAATTATAAAAGTGGAACAACTTCAGAGATAAACCAGTTAACTGCTCAGTATTGTTTGGTATTACATGTGAAAAGCCCTAATGAATTGATAACTAGCTGAGGAGTTCATATTTAATAAAGCAGTAAGCACTTGATGAGCTCTTATTTCATATAATATTAGACGAGTATAATTGATGATCCTCGACTTAC
>JARJDV010007277.1:0-11073 GCA_030264675.1 Anaulacaspis nigra | reverse complement strand
ATCACGGATTCTACCATCACCTCTACAAACGTGGAATTGTCACTCCAGTTACTACCTACCATGGCAACTACCACCATTCTTACGCAACCCCCCTTGCCCATACATCGTACACCACTCCTTTTGCCCATTATTATTAAACTGATAAAATATGCTGACTTGATATAATGTATAATGATCCAAAATAAAGCAAAATGATTTAAATTTCAAATAAACTCTTTTTTTGTAACACAAAAACCTATTTGCTGAGTCAAATATTAACAATTCTTCTGCCTACAATTTTTTGTGTTTATTTACACACTTTTTATTTGATTTTTACAATTGCATTTAGTGTTGGAATAGGAAATTTGTGTCGCCCCTATAAAACAGGCAATCATAATTTGATTGCCCACAACAATCAAATACATAAATTATTACTGGGTGTAACATATTAACTTTATAATCGCACTACTAACATACATAAAATAGATAAAATTAGCAATGAAGCACTCAATATTCTCCACATCAACCACAATATACAATGACACGAGCAATAATAAATTGCTAATGATACGTGACAGAGCTTATCATTATTTCGCAAAAAATCTCCATGATTCACAACAATAAACGTACATTTATTATGGTGAAAATAATAAATACATAAATATTTGATTTATGTCATATCAAATGGATCATATTCGAAATAGAGCATTGAGCGCAGAAATAAATATAAAGACAAAAGCGTCTAAGATGCACGAATAAAAAATAAATGCCTTAAGTCTTTACGCAGAGCGCGCTGAGATTTTATTCCGGCGTCTTTACACTCGATTCGAATTGATCGTAATATTTTTTTATTAATGCGCTGGATCTATTCGTGGATTCACTGGGGCATTGCGAATCTGGCAAATGGCGAGGCGACGCGAATGCTTTTCTTCGCCAGAGAGCATATTCGCTGATCGTAAATGCAAGTGTACGAATGTATAGCGAGCTTTTTCCAATAAATGTGCTTTGCACACTTCATACTCAATGTGGAGTATTAGCTTACATAAATTTTCTCCAGAACGAATCGATTATGATGAAAATTTGATTCTTATTTCGTTGATTTTGCAGGCGCGAGATGCTAAAAGTGCGATTGCAGTGGGACTAGTCGGTTAAATCCCATTTTCCGAATCGGATTTGCATAACAAAAGGAACGCATGGAATAAAAATCAAGTGTATTTAAGTGGCTGCTGTTTGATTAGCATCCGATCAAAAATAAATTGATGTCGGCACACCATCCTGGCGGCGCCAGTCGAGCGAAGAAGCCTACAAGCTCAGAGAGCAAACAGCAAACAAGTGTATGAATTTGTTATAAGAGTGTCAGAATGTTTGACGCTGAATAAGATGAGAGGATCCCGAAATAGAGGGTGAGGATAAAATTGCAACGGGATGAGGATCGACGAGGGAACGAAAGAATGAAACCGGAAGTGCTCGTAGACGTAGAGCAGCAAACACACGAAGGTAAATTGGTCCCGTACTGAAATATTCATGAAGCGCTGCTCATTCCAATAAAATATTAAATAAATACAATCGAACTGCTCGCTCCCAAGCGCGCACAAGGTTAGGTGAAACAAGCATGCATCGAATAGATTATCCCTCATGAGATTCTTTTCCTTCCCTCCTAGACACCTGGAAAACAAACCACAAGCGGCCTAGTTGGCTTCGTCTCCATTTAGCAGCAAAGCATTCATTGAACGTGCAAGCGTAGGTCTGTCACCCCTAACGTTTCGATCGGATCCAAAGTATTCAACTTCTTGCAGAGGGCGCCTGAAATAAAACACCGGAGATAAAATAACCATCGATCTACACAGCGTATACGCATTCAAAATGGAACTATTACAATACATCCAAGAAGCAGGCAGTCATTCGATGCGGCGAGTTGAAGAAACGTGAAAGAAACCAAAAGGTTGAATGGAAAAAGAAAATGGAATAAAAACAATACGACACGAAGAAAAGAAACCAAATGAAATGTGTTGGAAGAAGGCACAAAAAGGGTCCATATATGTGTGGTATTGTTATCAATATCTACTAGCTTCTAATGGTGGTTTTCCACAGGATGCTTGCTACAACGGCATTGGATATGATTGATAGTTTACTCGACTCAATTACCAAACGTTCATCCAGCGATCAACGTCACAGCGGTTGGTGGCTTGCGTTGGCGGGAAGAAGGAAGGAGTCGTTACGACGCGCTCGTTGGCGTCTTGGCCGAAACGCAGATCTTGATGCTCAGGGAATAAAGAGACGATTCCCCGGTTAGGCGACCACGTAATATGTCAAGTCGGCGAGTCGGACATATCGTCGTGACATGGGGAGATTTAATCGACGGCTTTTTATCCACATGCCTTCCGCCACTTGCCTGCCCAACTTCTTGGGGAGTAACTCGCTTGTCCATAAGCGCGTAGAACATACAGCAGCCGCAATGGAGTGCTTGCGTGATAAAATGCTATTCGAATTCCAAATTGACCCTTTTATGGTGTAGAGTACAAAATTTGTGTTACCACATTCTAAGTAATGTGTTTCTTCCCCGTTCTCCAGTTACTCATATTTGGTTATTTATACTTTTGTCTTGCTATATTATTTTCCATTTTCATGTGCTGTAAATTAATATGACAAAACCGATAAATTAGCAACTCTTATGAATTATTTATGATTTCCAGTTGACAATTGTTCATTACACAATTATCAAAAATGAACGGATGCGTTTGCATAGCATGTGAATCCGTGAATGTAGTACAGGATTTGTAATAATTCATTGAATTGGCAAAAAGCGGCATTTAACGCTTCTTTGTTTCTCTATATGCACAAATTTGCACGTGTGCTATTGCGGTCGGCGTTGAATTAAGCCATGCCGAAAATCGCATTGTGTTTGTCCTCGCGAGCAATAAACTGGCATGGATTCCATGCCAGTGGGAGGCAGGCATTCGCGCATGCAGTCTTTCGCCGCCAGTCGCAAATTTGACTGGCATCGCGCACCAACTGATGAATACAGCCGCCACATAATAAGCGCGCCCACCCATCCCGTCGGCCAAATGCCGAATCGGCCAGCGCGGAATTAGCTGCCGTGCGCAAAGCGTGCGATATTTGCGCTCCGAGGTCCACGTTATACACACAACGCACGCGTATTGCCGCAATGCAAACGTTACGTTCAGAATACAACGTAACGAGTGCTAGTTCCGTATTCCGCTTGATAATCCCGAATCAATGGTTCCTAAAAGCCGTCTTGATGTGGGTTTCAACGTGTTGAATATTCCATACGTTGCGGTCTTGCCTTGCGCTCCAAACAACAATGATGCGCCTTCGGGGTGCGCTCGCTCGCGATCCACAAATATTAGATAAGCGATACCGCAAAATGTTGCCGCCGCTTCGTTCACCTAACGATGCTAATGTATCCACTGTTACTTAATATGGTTGATCATTACATGACCCAGCCGCAACCAAAGCGTGTCATCAGGGTCCGTCAGAGGTGTCAGATAAGGCGATCAGCGACTGAAGAGGCCCAAACACGAAGAGTTACATAAAGGACGAATAGATTAACCATGCCGTAATAGATTTTAGATGAGTTTCGTAATGCAAAAACACCCTTTTAAAGTAATATTGAGCGAAAAGGACAATTACATTTGTCACACTAACATATTTATGTTGGATAATAAAATACTTTTATCAAGGACATCTTAATGTGATATTTGTGAAAGATGGGCAACCGGAGAGATTATAACACTTGGGTCGTTTATACTTTGATATCATTTTTCCTGGCCATTTTTTCGAGTTCCTCCCCTTTACTTCGGTTTTTCTTTAAGATTGGTAGCACGCATACTCGCGCCCAGTAAAGATCGGCTTTAACATCTTACGGGGCTGCTTTTAACTAATTTATATCCCCTTGGAAACTTGCACTTATAATGGCGGCCACTAGCGCACACCTCAAGAAAACTCCACGGCAGCACCATAGCTGAAACTACGAGTTAACTTATAACACTCAATCTCTTTTGGTGCAACATATCGGACATCAAGAGTTATGTCGATTGAACAACTCCTCGAGTTTTGAAAAGCAAAGCACATGTATAGCAAAACTTTTATATAGTTCAGGACTATTTAACTTAAATTATATGAACTTAATACATCCATGTGCTGACCAAGGTCCTTCGCTGTCGAAACCGCAAATATTCGTCGTTTAATTGAATTCATACTTCAAGGGACGAAGATGGAATGAACATGGAAAACTCGCCGAAATTCCTCGAATGAATATTAAGACTGTCTACGAGTAACCCTCGAGGATTAATGCCGCATTAATCAATCTTGGATGGAATTTTCCAGTTTTGGAATTTTGGTATTCCGACCGCAGCAGTATTTTAGGTATTTTTCATATTTTTTATATAACCACCTCTGAAAATTACAAAGTACTTAACTTTTAAGGAGACTAAAGAAGGAACTATCGATTTTCAATCAATATTCGATGAATGAGCATATAAATTGAACAAAGTGGAGTGGCCTCAACGAGCACTTTGGCGAACGTGCCAATGATTCCCGCTTCCCAAGTTTCCGGTCGCGCCTCGTACATTTCACTTCTCTCCTCATTATTTTTACCAAGTCTGCACAATTTCGAGTGGATCAGCCATCTAGCATTTAATTAAAGCACAATATACTTTAATGACTTAAGAAAGTTATGACAAACAAATTCTGCTGTCGGAAGAGAGCTGTAAGGAAACTGCGGTCGTTGTCGTAAAAGCGAGAGAGAAAAATCTAGCATCAATATCATCATCAGCGGTGCGGTGGTGGTGGCGGTAGCGGCGGCGACGGCCACGCGGCTTCAATTATGAAGAAAGCTGATTTTCTCGTCAACTTTCAAAACTCTTTATCGAATAGCTTCTTACGTCGTAGAAGTGCGGGCGTTCCAGCCAACCCATCATATTGCAACATTAATATTTTCCTTGCCGATTACTCCCGTGGCACGAGCTTTCCTCCGGTGCGATGCTATCATGATCAACATATACGAGTGCAGCCTTCATGCTTGCCAAGCGCTTTCTGCGTACAGCATAGTCAAGAGCATGTGAAGCGTTTGCAATAAATTCACGGATTTTCATAAAGTCGACACTAGCGAGAGTTTTGATTTGCTTTCTAATACGTACTATGCTCAGTTCGTCGAAAGGATGCAATTTCATCGCTGGAACTATAATTAAATAAAACCCAGCGAGTATGTTTTTGCAGATTTTTTGCAGGTCCCTCGTGGAAAACAAGGATTTACAATCTGGCTCTGCGTTGTTTTACTACAAACAGTTAAAACGAGCATTGTCATCTTTCGAGTCAACCATGAAGAACACAGCACACCGAGCTACACGCTTTAATTATAGAAACAGATGCGAATTTTAATGAGTAGCGAGTGGGAAAATTGTCGCCGCCCACTGGAAACGCAAAAGGAGCGCGCGTTTCGCACGTAGGGGAAAAACAAGCATCTATCCAGTTAGGACGAGCGTGCACCTAAGCGTGTATAAAGTGAAATGCTGCGCGCGAGCACACACTTCTTGGCGAGGAAATCTATTTGAAGAGATCACTCGGTGTGTTGCGCGAATATATTAGAAATCTCAGCAAGGAACTGCGCTATCTTCGCGCTCGTCGCCGTCCTTGCGCCTCGCCTGTTTCTTGCAGCAGCACTCCGAAGTGAAGTAAATATCAAGGGGTAGAAATGAGTTGCTAGCGGAGTGTACAAGGAGGATGTGGGGAAATCTGTATTGCAATTTGGCGGCGACTTCGCGAAGAAGCCTCCTGCTTCGCGAACGGTTGCGGCGAAGAGTACATGTGCGCGCCGCACTGTGCGGTCTACAGAGTGCGGTCGCATGGAATTCGAGGCTTAGTTTATCCGGAAAATTAATGACAACTGCATTGAGAAAGGTTGGCCTACCGCGTCTTGCTTGGGACGCCCAAGTGCTCCCAAATGCACTAACAACGTGTACTTCCAGCAAGCAGAACTTAACAATACTCATAACTACGCTTGGCGTTAAATTAATTTTTGCGCTCACAACTTTCCACGTCAATATTTATTCAGGATGATATTGACACAATGCGTTGGCCGGAAAATGTTTTAGACTACTTTCAAATTGTCTTCTGCTCGGATCTGTGCGAAATGCATTCATTCATGGGCACACTCAACTTTTCTGCATATAAGAAATCGCAGCAACGTGGAAAACAGTCGTCGCGAGTTTGTTGTTGATTTTCTCACTAAACTGCAAACAACTTTAAGTATTCCCGAAGTAAATAAAGCCGGCGTGCGACTATCCAAACAGCAGGAAGCATCCGGCCGCGCCAAAAATGATGACGGAATACGTTCCTGGAGCGCACGCGACGCCTCCTTCTTGCAAATATCATCAGTCTTTCTACCACTCGCACGATCCTTGCGCGTATTGGAATCCGGTCGCCGGCGTGCCGGTTTCCCTGCAACTTGCTTGATGCATTCTTAGGGCATTATACAATTGCATTATACACTGTATGTCACTGTTGCGCGAATGCACTTCACTGGTTATCTTCCGTACGCGTTTCTTTCCCTCTTCACGCGCGCACTCGCTGCGTCGAAGAGCAGCTCCAGCGGGTAACGAACCGAACCCCAGCAATGTGCACTCGCGCTGTCGACATGATTCCATTAAAATTACTTTCCCTCGGCACTTGTACGAAATCGTAAAGAATTCGTTTGCTATTTTCTTTTCAGTTGCCACTTTGGGCTGCACTTCCGCGCTGCATGTTTATGCAATAAACGGCAATGTCTTTTATTCATTGACAGCATCGCGTAAGTGCTTCTATTAAAATTTCTTGATTGCTTTTATGGATACTCCAGATGTAATTTCTAATTGAATTGTAAATTATTGCAATTGTAATATTATCTACGTCCTTTTATTCATCCCTTGATTTCGTTATAACGATATAACGAGAGTTTCAAGATTCCAGACCGTTTCTTGTGATTCCTCAACAACAAAGTTTTTTGATTTAGCAAAGGGTTTTACCCTTTTTAAAATTTGTTAGTTGGTAATTGAAGATACTTCGAGTTCGAATGAACAAGTGCGGCTGCGGTTTGCAGCAGCAGCGGGGAAACAAAACCCCTTATTGGCCGCAAGATAATTTAAATAAAATCCCAAAGGAGTACCGGTGCAAAGTCCTCGCGCACTCGTTCTAAATGCAAATTGACTATAACCGTAACCGTGATTCGAGCGGTCGCTTCTTTCTGCCCACACCGGATGCGAGTATTGTGCACTTCTTGCCTCTCTTATAGCTAAGCACACATTGTCAAATTGTTTCCTGCTTAGCATGGCCATAGAAATCCCTACACGTATGAATGTGCTGCTGAAGTGCCGAGAGGGACTGATCTCCTAATGTGGAATGCATATGAATAAAATTGCATTAGCGGTCGGCAATCGTATTTATACAGTCATAACTTTTAAGCCTGGCTACAGCGAAATATATGTTCATCTTTTTCACATTATTATGCATACCTTGTTAAAAATTCATGATTATTAATAACTGTATTATGCAGACAACGAAATTATAAATTTTCTTGATGAAATGTGGCAACAAAAAGAAGTAAAAGTAGCTACTGAAACAATAAAACTCGGAATTGTTGATGCAATCAAAACAATAAAAGGCTTTACGGTTATCAACTAGCGTTTTCCCTAATACAATGCAAAAGGAGTGTTAAGAGTTTTTCGCGCGTTGAGCTCCTTTGCTTTCGTCGGGTTCGAAAAGCAGGCGCGCGCGCGCACGCTTTACGACACAAAAAAGTTATTTCAGATCAGAGATTATATTATAAAGTAGGCAGAGCAGCCGAATGAATAATGAATACGTCGTGTTCGTGCTGTTTTTATTAAGCTTTATACATCCCGGACAATTTTGCGGCTGCGAAAAGTCGCTGCTATGCAAAGTGGGCGGCTGGTTTGGGAAAAAAAAGTATGAAAATTATCACTGGCGAGTGTATATCAGCACAATGGATGTTGATTTTGCGCGAAAAGTGCGGTAAACGAGGCGCTTATTACTTCCTTTCTGCGTCTCATCGTGAGTGCCGAAATACAGGCATTTGCAAGAAACATTTCACTTCCCATTTGCTTTTTGTGCGCTGACGGTTGTCATCGCTTTTTGCACAGTCTGGAAAAACTTCCATCGGTAGCACTTACTATCTACATTTGCTTTAAAACAATCCGCATTTTTTACAAGCACCCTGGCGACACTTTATGCATGTGGGAGCCCTACTCGTCGACTCGATAAAAGTTAAGTTATTATTCAAGATATGCTCAGCTACATACACGAATTTGCATAGGTATGAGACGAGTTCCTGCGTAAACCTTCGTTGGCATTACCATTGTTCGGTTATAACTTTCTGATACCGAATTGCTGTTCGCAAGACTCATATGTAGGGGGTGGATTCTCAAGAATGGGCAGGAATGTGGAGTGCCTTGTAAGGCAGCAGCAAGCACACACACCGTGCAGCGAACACATCTGATCTAATCTGCATACGAAAATATGAAGGCAGGCTGGTAAAAGAACCGCACACTTGTGGCGCATATAGTACAACCCTAATACATACGAAGTGGGCTAAATTAGTGCTTGAATTTATTAGCAGTGAACGCTTGCCTTGCCACCGCAAATTTAACGCGATGCGATGTGGAAAGGCTTCCATGGAGCGTTTAACGTGCGGAATTCTGTGCGAGGTACATGCACAAACGTTACAAATAAATAAAAATGTCGAGCCACTGAGTAAACACTCCTTCTGGCCATAATTTTTTCGTAATCTCAACGCGAATAATTTTAATGGGCACATTGTTGTTCGTATAAATGGTTCAAGTGTATACTAGATCTAAACATGCGAAGCATGGAAAACCATACAACACGTAATGTTATGTTCATTAACCGACGTTTCTTTAGAGTCTACAATAACATTTGGAAATTGTTTACACAACGAAATGAAATTTCACATTTTATGCGAGATGTAATTAGTTGTACGAGATGCTTATTTAGCTTTGCAAAGTAATAAATAATATCATGTCGGATCACATGAGTGATAACACAGGTGCCTCATTTCAACAAACTATAATAATTAGAGTTTTAGTATGTAATGGTTGAAATTATTTTTATGCGGAGAATAAGTTTGTTTATTGTCGAATAATAGTAGACGCTACCTTGTAATAGAGCAATTAATTAAAAGCCGGTAGCAGCAATTTTACGCACACCGAGTGAGAGCCACACCGGCAAGCCGCAAACATCGAAACCGCAGAAATTTAATATCGGCGCCGTTATTTATGCGACGCTCGTAAATATTATCTTTTGTTAACCGAGGGTGTTGCTACAGCGCAATGCGAAAAAGCGTAAAACAATCACGCGCTGCTGTTTTTGGAAGGTGAGAGATGGTAACACGCTTTGCATTTCATAACTTTGGTTGGAATGTCGCGACGTCAAACTTCAATTCGACCAGCCTCGAAATGTTTACGCGGCTATTGCTCACGTTGTTTCAATCGCTGCGTATCCGCACGTCGATCAGAATTTAATTAAAAAATCCGACGACGATTTTCATTATGAGCAGAATCGAATTGCAACAGCTCCACGGACTGCGAATAAAACGAGTATGCAATGCGTTTTTTCATTGCCGTTGCAGTAAGTTTTACGATTTGCATGTTTACCAGCATTACTTCCTGCTTCTTGTTTGCGAGCCTCGCCGAGACGCGCTCATCCAATGCGGCGAAATAAAAAGGGGAAAATTGCCACGTATGCACTGTAAACAATTCCTTAAAGTTGTAAACTGTCCCGTGGGAATACGGCAGCATTTTCGAGGGACGCAATAGAATTGGCTTGACTTGCGCGCATGTCCCACGATCCCTGGACCTTTCAGCAGAACATCCTTGCGTCCCTTCACAATACCACCGTCAAACCTTTTCCATTTCACTATTTACCCGCGCGGTTATACTTTTATCCGATTCCGCAAGACTATATCGCGTCTTATTCGCTAGCATATTTTGAATGTCATATCGAAAAATGCTGGGAAAACAAACCGGAAATGAAAAAGTCATGAGCATGAACTGGGGAGTACAAGATAACATGGGCTATGAAACATAATATAGAAGAAAGGTTTTTGCATGGATGCCAGTGCCGGAATTCTCGCATTTAAGCTGAATTTGAAAAAAATGCGCGCAAAACGAACACAAACAAACTCCGGTCGGCTGCTTATTTAACAGAAGGCGCGTGAGCATCCAGTTTCGCTTCTTCGCTTCTTCGTGTAGTTTATAGTGTGCGTCACCTCGCTAGGTTTTGTCTAATTTATGCGCTCGACTTCAGCTTTTACCATTTTGGGCGATGGCCGGAGATTAAGCGCTCCGCTTCATAAATCATTGCGACCCAACTATTATAAGAAAATCTATCCTTTGCGCACACAACGCTAACAAGCATTTATTATTTAAACCACTTTTGAATAATGGAAAGTAAATAATAAGGGCACCTGCAAATAAATTATTCTTATTCTGATCAACTGACGAACTAAAAACAGGCAAAACATGTTGCTACACCATTTGCTTAATTAAAATCCTGGGTTATAAATGTTTATAATAAAATACAGTGCCATTGGATAACATTCATAAAATTGGGGGTCGTTATCGCAATTTCCTTTCATCTTCTCAAGGAAACCTGCAATTTTTTCGTAACACTAACATAGAAAGCGGTCTAGGTGATTTTCATTAAGCCGGAAATGTGCGTTTATACGACATGCGGGCACACAACAAATGACAGTGAAGACATTGAAAAATTACCGCGACAATCATAAGGAAATCGCGGTGCTTTATTTGCTTTGTTTTTCTTTGTCGGACGCGTGGAAGGCAAAAACGCACAATGTTCAATCTTGTATCATGTGTACAGAACGCGGGCAAGACGAAGCAGTGAAGGAAATACAAAAAGGAAATGTGTTACCACATTTCTTATTTCAGCGTCTTCATTATTTCTTTGTTCCTTTAATTTTTGGGTATTTATTATTTCTTTAGTCCTCTTTTAGATTTTCATCTAATTGGTGGGCCCCAAGGTTGCCACATTTCAATTACACTTACG